>PVHP010005709.1:0-64325 GCA_004024765.1 Zapus hudsonius
GCAACCATTCTATTAAAGATGGATTCCCATTGTGTCAGGGCTCTCTCGGCTGGGAAAATTGCTTTCAGTTCAGCCAATATTTAACTGCTTTTTTCAGTTCACATGAATATGCAGAGGGCACAAAGGCCACCAAGAGACCCTAGCATGGCTTGGCGATTAGGTATTAACAGACAAGAAAGTGTGGCTAATGGAATCTTCAAGTGCTGCAGGTATGAGCAAATGGCACTAAATCACTCTGATTCTGTTCAAATGGCTGTTAGACAAGACTGAAAACTACATGATTATAAGTAGCCCTTGGTGGGTCTTTGCCACACTCATTGGGAAGAACTATGGGAGATATAAAGAAAAGTAACTTCCTTGCAAGCCAGAGGGCTTAATAATGAATTAAGGATTATTGCAAGCTTGCAGGTGAAATAATAGAACCAAAATTGAATTATTCTTCCCATATTAAATGTATATATTCCTGGCCATTTATACCAGAATGCCTGTGCTAACCCATGGAGTGAAATATGCTCTTTTCACATGGGTGCACTAAACAAGGCTGTGGGCTCTTGTACAACTGCTTTGTAAGAAACAAACAACACCAGAATGAAAAAGCACTCTCGACGTATGGTTATCGTATGGTTATGTCAGCCCGAAATTGTCTCACAGCTGCCTCTGGCGCCATTAGATGGAACGCTGGGTAATTTATAGAAGTCATTTTTAACAATTTGATTGTTGGTATATATCTGCTGAATTGATTGGTTGCGCAGACAGATCTTTATTTTTATAATGGCAATAACATCCTTTGGAGGTTACTGCCAATTTATTCCTGATGCTAACATTAACAACCAGTATCTATCAATTTATATCGGAAAAATATGTTCTTGTTTCTTAATTATCTATTTAATTGTAGGGAAACCAGCATCCTCTCATGCTCTGATTGGCCAACACTAGGAAGCCTGCCAGGCTCCATGAGTCTGGTGGTTTGGCATCTAGTAGGCTCTGTGCGACCCCGTGATACTGATCACTTTGACCCCCATGTACATAGGAGGTGCTTGAGTCCTGATACAAGGCCAGCAGCACAGAATCTGAAAGCCTGCAAAACCTTCCTTTTGGACTACTTCCCACCCGATCTAATCTTGTCAGCCATAGTCATCAAGAATCTTGGAGATTAACTGTCAGCAGTTAGAGACGTTAGCATGAAAAGCCTGCCGCTTGGGTTTGATTCATCAGCCCCCATATAGAAGCCAGATGTGCAAAGTAGCACATGCATCTGGAGTTGATTTGCAGAGGCAAAATGCCATGGAGTGCCCATATTCTCTCTCTTTCCAATAAATATAATGTAAAAAAAAAGAATCCTGGTGATGATTCAGTTCTCTATTGGGCTCTACAAGCCTTTCTAGAAAGTGATTGACTGAAAAGTAAAACTGCCTACATTTTGTAGCCGCTCCTTGCAATAACTTTATAGGACCCTTTCTGAACAATGGGTTGGTTCTGTTGGAAAAATGGACATTCCCCACATTTAGTCAGTTTCCTTTTCATGCCAGACACCACTACTGCATCTAGACATAGGACACGTGTAAGTAATAGAAGTACACAAGAAGGCAATGGGCACAATTAAGCATATCGTTCTTATTTAACCACTCTATTGTGATCATTTTCTTATTGTTGTAAGACTTTCAAAATGTGTGTGGGTCAGGATTACTATGTGTATTCCCACGATTACGCTACCATCACCACCAACATCTACATCCAGAACGTTTTCATCTTCACAAACTGAAACTCTCTTCCCCATTAAATGGAACCTCTCCTTTAACCCTTTATCCTGGAAACCACCACCTACCTTCTCTTGCTATGATTTTGGCTGCTATGATTTTAGGTTTCCCATAATTAGGATGATATCATACTTGTTCTTCTGGGTCTGGGTTCTTTCACTTAACACTGTCTTCATCAAGATTATAGCAGAGGTCAGCATTTCCTGCCCATGGAAGGTTGAATAATATCTTATTGTATTTATCCACCACATTTCGATGTCCTTTCCTCTGATGAGGGGCGCTTATTCCCACTGACTGGCTAAGAACACGTGTGTGCAGCTAGCTATCTGTTGGACTATCTGCATTTCAATTCTTTTGGTCTTGGTCTACTTTTTAGCAGGGCTGTTTGCCCCCTTGCCCATGTTACCCTCTGTTACTTTCTGGTTGCTTTCATCAAATATTTGACAAGAAGCAATTTAAGGGAGGAAGGATTTATTTTGGCCAAATCATGGTGGGGAAAACATGGAGGCAAGACTCCACATGAGTGGAGTCTGCAGTGGCAGGGGTTTGCTTGCTCACATCTGCTCACAGGAAGCAGAGAGAAGGCCTGAAGCAGGATTAGGCTGTAAACCTCAAGGCCCACCCACTCAGTGATCCAATTCTTACAGCTTGGTCCCAACTCCTAAAGGTTCCACAACTTCCCAACACAGTGACACCAGCTGGGAACCAAATGTTTAAATACATGAGCCAGTGAGGGACATTTTACATTCAAACAAAAACATGGTGCTATTAAAAGCTTCATCTTTCTGTGACTAGCAGTCCTTCCTCCCTTCATTCCTTCCTTCCTCCCTCCTTCCCTCCCTCCCTCCCTTCTTCCCTTCCTTCTTTCTCCCTCCATCCCTCCCTTCCTTACTTCCTTACTTCCCTCCCTCTTTCCCTTCCTTCCTTCCTTTCTTCCTTTCTTCCTTCCTCCCTTCTTCCTTGCCCCCTTCCTTTCTTCCCTCCTTCCTTTCTTTCTTCCTTCCTTCCTATTCTGGGGATTGAACCTAGCATGTTGTGCATGCTAGACAAGAGTTCTACTACTGAGCTACAGCCCCAGCACAACCCTCCTTCTTACTATTAGCCTGGTGCTTGGACAGAAACAGAAAGCCAAGGCTGGGGTCTTAGAGGAAAGATACTCCTGCCATTTCTCAATGATGCCCATAAACCTAAGCAGGCCCCAGTTCCAGGCCTTTCTCAACTAAAAGTAATAATTTCTGATTTCTGCCCAGTAGCTGCTCTTAACATGTGATGCTCACCCATGATTTTGGGACCCTGTCAGAAGACTTCATGGTCAAAGACCAAAATCGGAACTGATAATAGCTGGGATGGTTGGAATGTACAATGCCCCGGTGCTTCGTGTATTTGTGATTAAGTCTGGTACTTGATACTTAGCTGGCCTTCTGGAGCCTTGCTGGAGGAGGTAGGTTGCTGGGGGTGGGCTTTGGGCTACTATAACCCAGCTCCAATCCCAAGGCTCAGACTACTTCCTGTTGCTGTGAAGACATGATGCCCAGCTGGCTGGCTGCCATGATGAAACCTCAAAACTATAAACCCAAATAAATCCGTTTCTTTCATAAACTATTTCTTGTTGGGTGTTTTGTCCCAGCAAGGAGAAGGTCACTGCTACAATGGCCTCGACTGTTTTGCATCCCATCAGCACTTTAGTTCATGAAGATCAACTTTTTCCCAAGTCAAGTGCCAAGTTCAAGTAGAGAAATAATTACTCTCCAGTAGGGGAATTGTTTGCTTGAGGCTAGAAACCATTTCAGGGATTGTCATCAGACCTTTCCTAAATCATGTTTTTATCCTGTCCTTTTCATCACAGCAATCATCATTATTATAGATAACTCCCACTTGATTCAGGCTTACTCCATACAAAACACGTAGAAATTTACTTACTATCAATCAGGTCAACCTTTGGATAAACTGCCAAGTTCAAAGCCAGGTTTGCCTCTTACTAATGGCTTGAACTTCTCATTCAATTTCCTCATCAAGGAGGGGAAAATAATAGTATGCCCTTAATACACATGTAAGAATCAAATAACATATCTCATGAAAGCATTTAGAGGGGATGGAGAGATGTCTTAGTGGTTAAAGGTGCTTGCTTGCAAAGCCTGATGACCTGGATTTAATTTCTCAGGACGCAAATAAAGGCAGATGCACAAAGTAGTACATGCATCTGGAGTTCATTTACAGTGACAGGAGGCCCTGGTGTGCCTATACTCTAGTTCTCTCTCTCTCTCCCTCTCTCTCTCTCTCTCTCTCTCTCTCTCTTCCTCTCTTTCTGTCTGCCTCTCTCTGCTTGAAAATAAAAATATTAATATAAAAAAGAAGGTGCTAGGTGTGGTGACACACGCCTTTAATCCCAACACTGGGGAGGCAGAGGTAGGAGGAAAGGAAAGGAAAGGAAAGGAAAAGGAAAGGAAAAGGAAAAGGAAAAGGAAAAGGAAAAGGAAAGGAAAGGAGAAAAGGAAAGGAACACCATTTAACACCAAATGGACCATATAAGCAGTGATCAACAAATGTTGATTCATTATTATTTTGCCAAGCTGTTTCGGAAACTAAGACAGAGCAGAATAAGAAGCTTGCCTAAGACTGTACATTCCAGATTTATTGATGCTGAAGTTGGACCGCTTCTTAGGAAAGCTACCATTGTTACTCTGTTGTCAATGGAAGAAGAAATAGAGCAACCCATATTGTGGCCTTTTATATAAGTTACAAATATCTACCCACCCCAAGATATATTTGGTGCTAACTAGCTTACCATTACTTCCGGTTGCAAAGAGTAGAGATAACATAGAGTTAAATAAAATTTCTGCCTCTAATTTTTACTGACCTAAGGCAAATAGATATCTGAAAGGCTGATATACTGATAATATCTCCCTTGTACAAACACACAGAAGGCGTGGAGATTCCTTATCTCTCCTTCTGCTAACTATCTATTCTCAACACTCCCAGTCACTGGAAAGCAGACTATTAATCCTTTCTCCTATCTCACCACCCTCATCACTCTCCACAAATTGGTACATGAGAGATAGTGAAAGGAGATGGCAATTCACAAAGCCAGAAATGATCTCTACAGGTATTCCTGATGCAGAAAGCTGCCCATTTTCCAACAGGAAGGACTGGGTAAGTCCTGCATTTCAAGGTGAAGGCAGCAGCAGCAGCAAAACTCTTACAATGTGGACCATGTCCAAATGACCTATGATAGACATCATTTCCTTGGGCTTTAGTCAAATGAAAAGCAGTATCACCTCCCCACTCTAACTTTGAAGTGTCACGACCTTACTGTGGTTGATGCTGGTTGGTTATTGTGATTGGGCATGATCTCTTTGGTTAATGTAAGGGTAAATGTGGATGTTTTGTAAATGGAAGTATCCTTCTGTTTAACTGTGGATGGGCCTCTGGACATAGTGTGAGCCTATCTTTGAAAGGTAATGGTGTGCAATGTGGGAATTGTGGAATGCATGTGGACCTATCTTCATTGGAGGTGATTTTAAGGCAGGTGAAACATTTCTAGATGTGATCTAGAAAGTACTTTTGTAGGGTGTTAAGCTAGAAAAATGTCTTTCAAGAGTCAGTTTTTCTGATTCTATAGGACAGTGTGCGTGTGTGTGTGTGTATGAGAGAGAGAGAGAGAGAGAGAGAGAGAGAGAGAGAGAGAGAGAATTGGCAAAACAAATGGTCACTGTCACCAATAAACAGTTCTACCATTGAGTCACAGATAACACACAAATGAAAAAACATGACTGCATGCCCATGAAACTTATTTATAAAGCCAGTTTGTAGGCTGGATTTGACTTGAAGAACCCATACTAGGTTCTATGTTGGGCATTTTATACATATTGTGTCAATTTCTCAGATCATTGAATAAGATAGTCTAGGTGAGATAGTTGAGTTAAAGAAAGGCCATTTGAGGGCTGGAAAGATGGTTAAGTGGTTAAAGGTGCTTGCTTGAAAAGTCTGATGGCCTGGATTCAATTCTCCAGTGCGCACATAAAGCCAGATGCACAAAGTGGTACATTCATGTGGATTTCATTTGCAGTGACAAAAGGCCCTGGTGCACTACCCATTTGTTCATTCTCTCCCTTTTTTTCTCTCTCTCCTTGCAAATAAATAATAAATAAAAATATTTTTTAAAAAGAAAGGCTGGGCTGGAGATATGGCTCAGCAGTTAAGTTACTTGCCTGCAAAGCCTAATGACCTGGGTTCGATTCCCCAGTACCCATGTAAAGCCAGATGCACAAGATGGTGCATGTATCTGGAGTTTGGTTACAGCAGCTGGATGTCCTTGCACACCCACACTTTCTCTCTGTCTCTCTTCTATTTCTCTCCACTTGCAAATAAGAAAATAAATAATTTTAAAATATAAATCTTTAGAAAAAAAAAACAGAAAGGTTGTTTGGCTGGCCCCAGACTTTCTCACTATAGCATCCAGTGCTAGAAGACAAAGGAAGCACATTATCAAAATTATTGAAGTGTAAGTGCTGAGCCTCTGGCAGCCCTCTCAGTGCACAAAGAAACTCAAAAAATATAGGCCTACGAGCACTGCAGACAAAGCCGTGGCTACCACAATTCCACATCAAGATAAATCAAAGTTCAAGAACTCAGGAATGAACGTTCCAAGATAACATGTCTGCAGTGGATCACCAGAGGACCATGCTGGCTGGACTTGGATTGCGCTGAAGCTTCAAGCTGCTAGCATTACCTTCTCGGCTAGATACTGGAGCTGAGAAGTAAAATGGACTAAGATCGCCTTGTTTGTCTAGGTGTACCTGGAGAGGCAAAGGCATTGGCTGCAGGGAAAGTAAAGGTGAAGGCAGGTGTCCATGTGGGGCTGGAGAGTGAAAGGAGCAAGAGGAAAAGAGGAGCTGATTTGACTCAGGTGGGTTTCAGCTCTCGTGCTGGTCAGCTCAAGCTGTCCCTGGTCAGTTGGATTTCCTCCTCTGTGGGCAGTCCGGATCAGTCCATGGGGTAGGGGGTTGTGAATAGCCTAGGAGTTAACCCGGTTCCACCCCCCTTTGCATGTTGTTACTGAGGTGGGCAATGTCTCTGGATATTCTCCCCCACCATGTCTCTTACAATCTTTCTGCCCCTACCGTGGAGGATCCACATGGAACCCTGTAGGCAGTGATGGGATAAGAAAGAGACCTATAACCACAGCCAATCGGTCAACCCAGAATGAGCCAGCGAAACAGACACCAATGATTTTAAACATAACCTCAAGCAGAAGTACAGAGGCCCCTAAGGCCTCAACAACAAAGCAGCCTCAGGGAACTGAGCGGAAGAGAGAGATGTACTTTTTTTGACTGTTCTCATTTGGAAGTGTCCTGGGTTCTTTAATTGACAATAATAGTTTTGAGTGAGGATGAAGGTAGCATCCAGTCATGTTGAGGAAAATATATGGAGGTCTGAAAGCAAAAGGGTTATCCAATATCACATGGCATCACTGGACCTGCTACTTATTCCCCAGTCATTGGGTATACAAGTTATTCCTTGGAGGGTTTCAATTCTACTCAATGAAAAATTTCTCCTAAAAAATATAACTCTGACTCTGCAGATGTTTTCCTTGCTCTCTGATTAGACTCAGAGAACCTCAGAATGTGATTTTTTTTTACAGTGATAGGGATAGAACCTAAGTCTTGGTATGCTAAATAAGAGTTCTATCCCAGCTTTTGGTTTTGTGAGACAGGGTTTTGGTATATATTTCAAACTCTTCTTGAACTTTTAAGCCTCCTGTCTCCACCTACCAAGTGCTGGGATTACAGCAGAACATGGAGTGTTTAATAAGGGATATACTAGGAAGCAGCTGGAGTCCAAGAGGAGGTTATGAGTTTTTAAAATCCTTTAAGTAATCCCTTTTTTAAAAAGTGGAACTATAGTGGTTTGAATGGAAAATGTGTCCCATAGTCTCGTATGTTTGAGTACTAATCCTCAGTTAGTGGCACTATTTGTAAAGGTTGTGGAACCTTTGGGAGGTGAAGTCTTGCTGGAGGAGTGTGTCAATGAGGGCAGGCCTTGGGCTGTTACTGTCCATCTCCATTTGCCATACTCAGCTCATTCTCGCTACTTCCTCTATGCTGATGTGAAGATATGATGCTCAGCTGTCTGCTCCTGCCATGCTTTCTCTCCAAACTGTAATCCAGAAATAAACCCTGTTCTTCCATAAGCTGCTTCTGGTATGGTGTTTTGTCCCAACAACAAGAAAGTAACTGTTACAGGAACCAATAAGGGTTTCCAGCCTACTGTAGAACTGACATCTTAAAGCCCACACCAGCACTTCTTAGACTTTAAGGACTGTTTGATGCTTATTCAGTGAGTGATTTATTATGACTATTGAGTCCCAATGCTTCAAGGAACAACTGAAGGTAGAAACCATAGAATTTGGGGGCAAAAATTTAAGAGTGAAGAGATGATTAGGGGCTTCCATGATCTATTCACTTATCATTGATCATCACAGTTCTCCTAAAGTCTCATGTAAATAAACCTAGTGATTAGAAGAATGATGATAATAGGACTCTATGCTTAACCCCACATAAGTCACTCAGCATTATGCTGGGTTGAGGCAATAGCTATTGATCCAGTGGTTTACTTCATCAATGGCTTGCTTTTGAAACACAGTAGGACAAAGACTTAAAGCTCTCCTCAGGACACCCTCCATCCACAGTACATGAAAGGTGTATCCTCTTCCCAGAACACTGGGATGTTTTCAATGGCCAGATCTTCTCTCATAAGAACACAGTGGTTGTAGAGTTTTCCAGCAGAGGGCTGATCATTCAGGGTACTGGATGAACTTTGGTGCTCAGATGGAATGTGACAAACCAAGGCTGTCCCCTGATGCCTCCTATGCCCCCAGCCAGCAGTTCCTGCATGAGATCGCATTCTCTCAATAACGAGCATCTCATGTCCACGCTGATGTGTGCAACTTTGCCCGTGTAGATTTAAATGCTACGATGCATTACAAAGTGCTACATGTCACCCCAGGTTGTATTCGCCTCCATCAGGGTTTAGGCTGATGGGATGCAACATAACAGGATGTGGCAAGCTGAGAGATGGATAATGCAGCGTTACGTGTCCTGCCTGCAAAGCAGTGTGTTCTCAGCGGGAACAGCACATCACAACAGAACGCCGGTTCTCACCCGATCCTGCATCTGTCAGAGGTCTGAAGGGAGCTGGCTTGCTTAGGTAATGGGCTCTCTCAACACCTTAAAACCCCTGCTTAGTTCTAAGTTGCATTCTATCAGCAACTGCTTTCAAAAACTCAATTTTATCAGCAATTGCTTTTAAAAAACGAATCCCATCAGCCTCAAACTCAGGGAAGAGATGAGTCTGGAATCATGTGTCTGTGATTAGAAATCACATGTCCTTGAGACCTGAGCTTTTGCATGTCTTTTGATGTTTCTTGTGTAGGCACCCAGCATTTGTATGTGTGTGCCAAATTTGTATTTCTGCATGTGGATGTTGATGCCAATGACTTTCCACCAGGTGACTGTTCACCTAGAAGTCACCTTTGTTCCCTTCATTTTATTGTGTGTATATGTGTGTACATGCATGTTCATATGTGTGCATGGGCGTGTGCATGTGGAGGTAAGAGAAGAATATCAGGCATATCCCTTAACTGCTACCCACCTGTCATGGTTCGATCCAGGTGTCCCCACAAACAAATGAATGTGTTCTGATTGATCTATCCTCAGCTGACGGCAGTTTGGGTTTTACAACCTCGCTAGAGCTGTGTTGTTGGGGGCAGGCTTATGGGGTTATAAGCCAGCTTCCCCTTGCCAGTGTTTGGCACACCTTCCTGCCGCTGTTTGCAGTGCTGTGGAGGAGGTGATGTCCACCCCTCTGTTCATGCCATTGTTTTCCCTGCCAGGATGGAGTCTCCCCTCCAGTCATAAGCCAAATAAACCCATTCCTCCACAAGCCGCTTTTGCTTGGGTTCTTTCTGTGCAGCAACTAGAATGCTGACTGCAACACCACCTTATTTTTGTTGTTGTTTGTTTTTTGAAGTAGGGTCTCACTCCAGCTCAGACTGACCTGGAACTCACTATGTAGTCTTAGGGTGGCCTTGAACTCACAACAATTCTCCCAAATGTTGGGATTAAAAGCATGCACCACCATGGCTGGCTACCTTATTTTTGGTTAGTGTGTATGTGTGTGGTATGTGTGCATGTGTTGCATGTCTGTGGGTGCACAGGTCGGTGCAGGTGCTTGTCCAGAGGCCAACACTGAGTGTCCTCAGTACCTCTCCATCTGATTTTTTAAGAAAGGGTCTCGCACTGAACCTAGAGCTCACTAATTCAGCTATATGAGCTAGTCAGTAAGCCCCCCCCCCACCATGGTCCACTCTCTCCACTTCTCCAATACTAGGATTACAGGCATACGTCACCACATCCAGCACTTTCCATGAGCACTGAATGTCTGAATTCAGGCCCTTATGCTGCACAAGCACTTTACCCATTGACCCATCTCCTAAGCCCAAAGTCATGTTTTCATACATGAGAAAAGGGTACCTCTTTTTCTACCAGCTGTCTGTGAGGCTGTACCCTCTGCAGATATTTACCTGCATCGATCAGTTGATACAAAACAATTGATCCATTGACTTTGTGTCTTGAACATACCTAGCTCCATTCAGGGCCTGCTTCAGAGACAACGTCCACAGAATGAAGAAAGTGTTTGCATTTCTATACTGTCTAGAATATCCATTCACTAAAGGCAGGACCTGAGTGTGTCTATGTAGAGTCACAGTGTTGATGAAGCTGGCTAATATGGATTCTAACATATAGAAGCTACTTAATCATTATTAATAAATTAAGTGTTAATGTATATAAATAATTAGCTTTCTCAGCCAGGCATGGTGGTGCATGTCTGGAATCCCAGCACTCTGGAGAAGGATAGTAGGTTCAAGGACAGCCTGAGCAGCATAATGAGTTTGAGGCTAGCCTAAGCTACATAGAGAGACCGATCTAAAAAATCAATCATGATCTCAGGCTGTAGCTAAGTGGTTGGTAGAGGGTTCATCTAGTATGCATTAGACCCTGGGCTCTATTCCTGGATATTGTAGAAATAGCTTTTTCAATTATAAAAGTGATATTTATTTTTAAATTGAATTCTTAATGTAGAAAACATCACAACTCTACCATTCAGAGATAATCGCTATATGTTTTCTTATAATTTTTGTAAGAGACATAAACTTTCATTAAAACCTCTTGAGATTATCTATGTATAAAAATTTGTCTCTGCAAAATGGCCTTGATATTCATGACTTCACAGTGTCCGATAATATCTACACAAGACCTTCATAATAGGAGGAAAAGATGATGACACCGAAACAAAATAGAGACTAATTGAGATGGGAAGGAGATATGAAAGAGGGTGGGGAAGGAATTATAATGGTTTATTGTCTATAATTATGGAAGCTATCAATAAAAAGTTTAAAAAAATTGTGATCTAACTTTTTTCTATTTAATATAACACTGAATATTTCCTTGTGAAATACTTTGGATAATACTTTTTGTTTGTTTGGTTGTTTGTTTGTTTGTTTTCGAAGTAGGGTCACATTCTAGCCCAGACTGACCTGGAACTCACTATGTAGTTTCAGGGTGGCCTTGAACTAAGGTGATCCTCCTACCTCTGCCTCCCGAGTGCAGGGATTAAAGGTGTGCGCCACCACATCCCGAAACTTTGGATAAATTATTAGCATTGAAATTACTAGGTGGAGAGGGTTTGTAAATCATGACACATTTGGTCAGATCACAAGGATATTGTCTCACTTTTAGGAAACTCGCATCAGAGTGGCACCATACATCATCTTCCCTCAAGAAGGCTCCAAGTTTATTACGGGAACTAGTTCACAGTGGCTGAAAATCATGAGGCAGTAAGTATTTCCACTTTCAGATCTCATTTTCCAACTGTATGAGATGAACATGAAATTTTACAGGATTCCTAAGATCTTCTTGGAGGGTTCGTTATAAGATACCCAGAATGAGTTCTCAGGCTTCTTTAAATTTAGTCTTCATTATTCTTGGCCTTCAACAGAAGCAGGTTATATTAGTTCATTTTCTGTTACTATAACAATGTACTTGATGCTGAATAATTATAAAGACTAGGTAGCTGGTGGAATTTCTCTGCATAGCCATTAACTATTGTTAGAGTGAGTAATCTCACAGGAAGCTGGTTAAATAAAAAAAGGAGTGCCCTTTTCTCACATATAAAAAAAGTGAGATTGACCACTGGTTATGGCACTTGCCTGCAAAGCCTAATGGCCTGGGTTTGATTTACCAGTACCCACATAAAGCCAGATGCACAAAGTGGTGCATGCAGCATCTGGAGTTTGTTTGCAGTGGCTAAAGGCTCTGGCATGCCCATTCTCATTCTCACTGTCTCTTTTCTCTGTCTCTGGTTGCAAATAAAATAATTAATTAATTAAGGGTGTATTATTTTCAAAGGGCGACTTATGGGCTGCAGAGACAGCTCAGTTGGTAAGATACTTGCCATGTAAGCATGAGGACCTAGTTCGTATCCCTAGCACCAGGCAGTTAAAGAGACTAGGGAGTGAGCAGGATTGTTAGTTGACATAATGACTCTGAGATCCTACAAGAACTACAAGAGCAATGCCAGCCTCAGTGGTCTAAAGGTCTCTGTGAGACTCCATCTGGTAAAGGTGCGGTGCATGACCTCAGTACTGTTGCACTGCAGACCAAGCCTCATCCAAACCCCAATACCTGCCTTTCTTTCTACCTCATTATAGTCTGTCTGCACATTAGAAAAGGGTCTCTTGCCAGGCCTGGCAGTGGAGTAATCCCAGCTCCTTGGGAGGCTGAGGTGGATGGACCCCCAAGTTCAAGATCAGCCAGGAAACTTAGTAAGACCCTGTCTCAAGCTAAAAAGTTTTTTTTCCCCCAAAACTGCTGGGTATATATCTCCATGATAAAGCACTAGCTTAGCATACTTGAGGCCCTAGGTTTAATCCACACTACAACAACAACAGCAAAAGAGAAAAATCAAAAGAAAAGAGTGTGTCAGATGAATACAGGATTGGGAACAGAAGTCACTGATGGAGGAAAAATGTAATAGAAGCCTAGGAGGTTCTCCTTTTCTGTTTCCTAAATTCATCTTTAATTCTCCAAAACTTTTCTGACAAGTTGGCACTGAAACATAAACTTTTTTTCTGTGAATCTTCCAACTGCAATAGCCCTAGCCACATATGGCTATTTAAACTTAATTACAAGCCAGGTGTGGTGGTACCCGCCTCTAATTCCAGCACTTGGTCACTTGAGGTAGGAGGATCACTGTGAAATCAAAGCCAGCCTGGGGCTACAGAGTAGTTCAGGCCAGTCTGGCTAGAGTGAGACCCTTCCTTGAAGAGGGGGGTATCCAAAACATAAATAAACAAATAATAAAGTAAACATAGCTTAATTATAATAGAATTCTTTAAAAATCATTACAACAGTCAAAATAGCATATATGTCTACATAGAACCTTGTCATGATTGTGAAATCTTCTAAGTAGTGTTTTTTTAAGTGTCACTTAAAATTCTTCTTAGATGGACATTTTCTGAAATATGGATGGAACCAGAAAATATATTAAGTGAAGTAACACAGGCTAGAAAGGCAAACATTGCATATTTTCATTCATATGTAGATCCTAGCTTCTCATTCATATATATGTACATGCGTGTGGCAGTGAGTGTGGTAAAGGTCATAAAATTACAAATGTTTCCCCCCATGACAGGGCAACAAGAGGTTTTGGAGAGGGTACTGAAGACATGTCATATGAAATGAGAAAGGGGATTCCTTGGGGTGAAATGGGACAAGCAAGGGAGACGGACAAGGAGACAGGGGAGAAGAGTAGGGAATAAGGTGGGGAAGGTCAACAAAACTAACACTTTCAGTCCCAGCCCTCGGTCACCCTGAGATGACATAGTGAATTCCAGGTCAGCCTGGCCTAAAGCAAAAACCTACCTTGAAAAACCAACCAAACAAACAAACAAGGTATGACCGTGATCAAGGGAGAAACTTATTTGATGCTTTCTTGTTTTCTTTCAAACATGCATATGAATTTTTCATTCTATGATATAATACCTACCTGTTTGCTGTAATGTAAAAAAAATGACTTTAGTGTAGAGCACTGAATAAAATTGGCAAACCAGGACATTATTGGATATATCCTGTGGTATTCCATAATGTAGCTGGAGGAATGTGACTTTGGGAACACTGAGAATATCACTCACATCTGTCTGCAGTGATGAGCCTTCCTGCCTGGCCACCCTCTGCAGAAGGGAAGTGCCTGTAGGAATGAAATGATTCATAATTAAGCCCTGAGAGTGATCGATGTGCCAGATTCCCCAGAACCTCCACCTGCACCCAGTGAGGCACTGAGAAGTGTACAGGGAACATCGCGGGTCATTTCAGCAGGTCTTTGTCATTTTTTATCCATGCTGTGACAACCTGGCTAGCTGAATAGATGCAGGTTGGATCGTTAGCCAGATAAAATATTCTCTGTCTCACCGAACGCTGAGATCTGAGTATCCTCCACTAGAATGCTGCTGCCAGGGAGCTCTGCTTAAGCCCATGGCTGAAGACTCGTTGCTCTTGGCCAGGAGTTTTAAAAAAAAGTCACTACAAAAGGAAATCCCCTGAAATTCTGATTCAATCTACATAATAAAATGTAGATTGAATAAAGATTTATTCATTTGTGTGTGTGTGTGTGTGTGTGTGTGTGTGTGTGTGTGCGCGCGCAGACCAGAGGACAACCTCAGGTGCTGTCCACCTCCTTTGATAGAGACTCTCTATCGGCCTGAAGCTCATCAAGAAGGCTAGATTAGAAGGTCAGAAAGCTCCAGGGATCCTCCTGTCTCTGACTCCCAAGAGCTGGGATTACAAGCATGTGCCACCTACACCTGGCATTTTTATGTGGGTACTGGAGATTGAATTCGAGTCTTTATGCTTGCAAGGCAAGCACTTGACCAACTGAGCCATCTCCTCAGCCTCAATATGCATGTGAAACAAGATCCCAGGAAAATTATATCCATGTGTTCTCCTATCACTGGACAGGTACTCTAGGTTGAGCACAGGAATGGACAGAGATACAAGATACAGTGTCGTTTTTAGAATCCTAAACTTGGAAGCAACCTGAAAAGATTTATAACCCATCCTTATGCCTTAAATGGACTTCATTGTAATCTACATACTGACCTACTTCCCATGCATGAGAGTGGAGGTTTGGCTTGTGTTTTCTCCAAACTAGTTCCTTCTCCTAGCAAGGAACAAAAATGTGCAGATTGCTGGGCATGGTGGTGCACGCCTTTAATCCCAGCACTCAGGAGGCAGAGGTAGGAGGATTGCCGTGAGTTCAAGGCCACCCTGAGACTACATAGTGAATTTCAGGTCAGCCTGGGCTAGAGCAAGACCCTACCTTGAAAAAAAAAAAGATGTCCAGATTAATATGATGAAATGTATACAGAAATGTGGAAATGTATACAGAACACAGAAGCAATTGTTTTGGAAACTCTAGCCCTGTGTCGTTCTAAAGGAGAAGAGAATTAGATCAAATATCTCTATGGTCTCCTGTTTCATAATCTCAACCATCAAAATTCATGCTTAGCTCAAATTTCACATTTTGTCAGATGGAAGTTGCTAATTTCTATTCTTGAAGAAAGCATGAAAACGAATCACAATTTTCGAGAGCCTTTATGAGTAGAATGTGCAGACGAGCCCAAGCTAAATCACCTCTTCTTTCAGCTCCCTCTCTGGTGCCGTTTTCCAACTCCAGTTCTTCTTGCTAGATTCTGAAATGTCTCCAACCTACCCACACCATTTGCGGATAAATATGCCGGACTAAATTATGTCCTAATCAGTGCTACGTAGTTGGATTCAGCCAAACCTGTACTAAAGCCATGTAATTTCGACTGGCATGTTAGTTTTCTCTAACCTGGGGCTTGGCACCTGTTTGTCTGATGCCTTTTCACCCCTGATCAAACCCCACTATTAAGATTTTTCTCAGCACTCAACTGTTCCAAATATATCATCTATAGGAATGGTTATTGCAAATATTTGTTTCAATTAATTAGCAGTGGCCTTCGGATGAAGCCTGATTGCATTTTTCTATTGTAACCATGTGGTAGCTCTAGCCCGGGGGTGATACACAGCCCAGCAACGTTCCTTAACGATCTTCTTAATTACACAGTTGGGGGAACCATTCTGTCTAAAAAATCTGCTTCGTAATTACAAAATCACCAGCCCAGCCAGCCGTGTTGACCCATCAATCGCTTGCATTCCACTGTGTCCTTAAAATGTGCGCTGTCTTCTCTCCAAATGACCGGAAAGCTTTGGAAGCTGGGGAGTGTGGGTGCAGCTGTCTCTGCCCAAGGCTGCTGGATTGCTGGCATCTTCCTCCACCTCCTGCCATCTTTCCCTCCCCAATAGCTTCCAAAACACAAGGGAATCCAGTTCCCTCTTTCAAATGCATCTCCATAAAACTTGTTGCCATAATTTAACATAAGCCTGAAAAAGCAATGATGTTCCCTCAGGTTGATTGGCCTGCTTCCTTGGATGCAGAGACTGTTTTTGAAATTGTCACTTCACTTTTCCCTTTTGCTGCCCAGATTTGTAGCCTCGGCTCCAAAGTCAGTGTGTGTCTCTTTGTTAATACGTGTACTGCATCAAGAGTGATGGCTTGTGGGGAAGTTGGTCTCTGCCATGGAACTATGATCCCATAGTGCAGGCTCAACACTTAAGTAGACTTAAGTGTTAACAAATGACAAGGCTGACAAGTTCTTAATTTCTCTGCCATGTCAAATAATTATATTGTGAAGACACCTATTGGTTAATATGTCCTGGTTACTGTGTTCATGAAGACATCTTGGGGCCCAGGTTACATATGTTTAACATGAGTGTTCCTTAACCAAACTCTTTTCTATTTCATAGAACTACTGTGAGTATAGTGAGAATCCCAAGTATCTTGGGTGCTTGATACATATTCTTTCCTTATTGAAGAACTAGTTCAGATTTAGGTATCCTTGGTGAATTGGTGTCCCCAGAGTCATGGACATAGTGGATCCTGAGGGCTTGTGCCCTAGCAACTACCTCTTCTTAAGAAACCCTGCCTTCTGAGCACAGGAGATAGGTCGGGAGCTTTCCATCATGCTATGGATTGCATAGTTTGGATTAAAAGAAAAGGCTCAGAGCAATGAGTACCCTCATCATTGCTTGTGGTAATGCAAAGTGGTTCAGACACTTGGAAAGAGTTTGGTAGTTTCCGGCAGGGATAAAATAAACATAATATATTCATATAGCCCAGGAATCACACTCCAGGGTACTTATCTAATTGATTTGAAAATGTTCACATTGAAACCTACACATAAGTGTTTATAGCAGCCATATATATATTTGTCAGAAGCTTAAAACAGCAAAGATGTTATTCAGTAGGTGAATTGAATAAACAAACTATGGTCTGTCCATATTCTGGAGTATTAGTCAAGGATTAAAAAAATCAGCTATCAAGCCACAAAAATATATATAAGGGAAACTTAAAATTTTAAGTGTAAAAGGTTACAAGCCAGTTTAAAAGATTACAAGCCTGGCATGGTGGCACATACTTGTCTTTAATCCCAGCACTTGGAAGGCAGAGATAGGAGTATTGCTGTAAGTTCAAGGCTACCCTGAGACTGTATAGTGAATCCCAGGTCAGCCTGGGCTACAGTGAGACCCTACCTCAAAAAACAAAACAAAAAAGGTTACATACATGATTCCAATTATATGAAATTCTGGAAGAGGCAAAACTCTACAAAATGAAAAAAAGACCAGTTGTTCCTAGGGATTCATAAGGAGGAGAGTAATGAATAGGTGAAATAGATTTTTTATGATAGTAAAATCATTTAATATTATACTATAATAGATACATAACATTATGCATTCATTAAAAACCATAGGCTACTGAAGTACCAAGTGAACTTAATATATTAAAACTTCAAGGGCTGGAGAGATTTCTCAGTGGTTAAGGCACCTGGCTATAAAATCTAACAACTTGGGTTCAATTGCCTGGTACCCATGTAAAGCCAGATGCACAAGGTGGCACCTGCATCTGGAGTTCGTTTATAGCTTCTGGAGGCCCTGACATGCCCATTCTCTCTGTCTGCCCCTCTTCTATCTCTCTCCGCTTTCTTTTTTTTCTCTCTCTGCTTTCAAATAAATACATTTAAAAAATCATTTAGGGGGCTGAAGAAATGGTTTGCAGTTATAATACTTGCTTGCAAAGCCTAAGGACTCAAGTTCAATTCCCCAGAACCCACATAAAGCCAGATGCTTAAGGTGGCACATGTATCTTGAGCTGATTTGCGGTGGCTAGCGGCCCTGGCACACCCATTGTCTATCTGCCTCTCTCTCTTTTTCTTTCAAATTAATAAAATATTTTTAAAAAATCATTTAGGAAGTTAAAGAGTCCTGGGAAGATGTACAGATACAGTACCATCGCCTCGTTGGGACAGGGGAAAGGTGTTGGCAGGACAGAAGGAGAAAGGAACTGTGCATACATACTGTATTCTGATTGATAAGGAAGGTTAGCGTGACTCGTGCTGACCCCAACATGCATGTGCCCTGAAATGAACAAGCAATGGAATGAATTATAGAAATAAGAGGTGGGCTTATCACCGTTTCAGTAAAGCTTTACAGATCAGCAATAAGAGAGACTCTAGGATGACTCATCTGGTCAAGGATTACAGCTGGAAACATCATGATTCACTTGTGGTGGCACTTGGGAGGGGAGGCTGAAAGATTATGAGAGTTCAGAGTTAGTCCTACACCTTCCCAAATAGAGTTGGAGACATCAAGGTGAACTCTTGTTTAGCTTAATATAGATACAGGTAACTCCATATAGAAGCATGTTGAGATAGGGGTTTGCATGCACAAGAGTAGTTTGGCTCTATGTCAGCACATAGAACCAAAGAGAAATACACCTCAGTAGCAATGAACACACTTGGTGTCCAAATTTTGGTTTGTAATATCATTTGTCAATGAAAGGAACCAGAGATCCTTACAGAAGTGACAGAGCCTAGGACTAGAACAAAAAATACAAAGATTACCCTTAAGTATGTTGTAATACATAAATTAAGAAATCATCCCCCCATCCCCAACACAAGAAACAGAAAAACACATTGACAAGAGCAAGTCAAAGGAGCACAGGACCCAGCAAAAGACTTTCAAATGGCCAAAGTTATAATTTCAGGCAAGTGCCTTAACCATTGAGCCATCTCTCCAGTCCCAAAGCTAAAATTTCAGCAACAAGACTGATAAAGTGCTGATGAACAATACAACAAAATAGTAATTCCATACCAATTCAATGACAAAATAAATTAACAAATAGGAAAGGAGAAACAAGGGGGAAATGTTCTCTGAAGAGTAGAAAGAGACATAATTTCCCATTCCATAGGAATGGACATTATTTAGTGACTTCCTTCCAAAGAGTACAGCATTGGAAAGGTAACATGACAGTTATAGAAACACAACAAATACTGTCTCACCAGATAACCAAGATCAACATCAACAGTATAAGTTATGTTGATACCATGGACTTGTGACACGTTGTATTGATAAATTGTCAAGTGCAGGCTGGAGTGATAGCTCAGTGGCTAACATGCTTGCCTGCAGAGCCTAACAACCGTAGTTCAATTCTCCAGTACCCACACAAAGCCAGGTGCACAAAGTGGCATGTGCATCTGGAGTCTGTTTGCAGCATCTGGAGGCCCTGGTGTTCCCATTATCTCTGTCTTTCTTCTATCTCTCTCTTCTTGCAAATAAAGAAATAAAATAAAATAATAAAATAAAATAGTCTAGTGCTATATAAGTTTGCTGAGAGCTGACTCCAGAACAGGGTAGGCCCCCCCATCTTATGCCAGAGCATGTTTATTTCAAAGTGTCCCCCAAGAACCCTTGTCCTGGCCAGGCTGACCCCCTGCCCTTGGACAGGGAGAAAAAAGAACAGCAAACAATCATTCATTGGGAATCCCACCTGAGCAGATGGTCCGTTTCATGCTCTCAGTTAGGAACTCCAGCTGGCTGTTTCAATGGGAATTCCCCAGTCATTTCTGCAGGATGTTTTGAGGTCCCGATCCTGTGTTCTGTTATTTATCTGTTCTGTTACTGTTGCTGGCTATATGCTTAATAAACTCATTCTTTTGAAACTGAAAGTATGGCTATCGTAGGCCATCTTTCCAGGCAGAACCAGACTCTTGGTGCCATGTGATAAAACGGGTACTTTCCCACTGTAAGTCTAGTCTTTAGAAGGAAAACAACCTATTACAAACTGACCAATACTGTTCACAGCTGCCAAGGCTATCAAAAACAAGGAAGTCTGGGAGTCTATCTCAGCTACAATGAATCTATGGAGGCTTGGCTTGTGAATGTTGTGTGCTCTCTCAGAAAGTGGAGAAAAAGTTAGGGAAGCTGAAAAAAATGGACTTTACATATAAAGTAATGTATCAACATTGGTCTGTTAATCATAAACAGTTCTGTATGAATGTCAGATGTTAATAATAGGAGAAACTGGGTGGAGGATATGTAGGAAGTCTGTACTATCTTCAAAATTTTTATATAACTCTGAAACTGGTCTAAAATTAGTCTATTTGAACAGAGAGGAGGGAGACTGGTTGGGTAAAATGCTTGCTATGCAAGCATAAGGACCTGAGTTTGGATACCCAGCATCCATATAAAAAGCTTGGTGTGGTGGCACTTGTCTGTGTCCCAGTACTCAGGACACATAGATAGGAGAATCTCTAGGATTTGTCAACTAGCCAGTCTAGTTATCAGTGAGCTCTAGGCTTAGTAAGAGATTCTGTCTCAAAGAATAAGGTGGAGAGGAACTTCCCCGATGTTGACTGCTGACCTCCACATGTGTACACACATGCATATGCACCCTCCCACACATGCACACACACATGAATATGTACAACTACACATGCATACCACATACAAATAAATAAATAATAAAAAGTACCATAGGAAAAAAAACCTGACTTGCTAGCAGGAGACAAGTCATCTTTATCACATGTGCCAGGGCCCAGGACACATTCCAGAGGAAGTGACGATTTAAACGTGAGTGCTGCTCTCATGGCTAGTCCTCCTAGGTTCCAGGTTCTAGGTTCTAGGTTCCAGAGAACCTCCTCCAGGAGATGGTGCTAGACACTGAGGAGACTCAAAACCCATCAAACTACAACTTCAGAGGGTGCAGAGAGTTCAACATAAAGGAAACTTACAACATACCTACCAAGGCTCAGAGAACTTTGCAGAAGAGGGGGAGAAAAGATTGTAAGAGCCATGGGGTGGGAAGGAGTGTCCTGAGGTGTTGTCCCCCATTCCAGAGACTGACTGATGCATTCATGACCCCACAGGGAATGTCACTAACTCCACTGACGAGGGCCCTCAGTGGAAGGGGCTGGGGGAAAGGAGATATGAGATAACCCAATGACAATATGACCAATATACAATATGCTCATACAGTAAAGCTCATAGGTAATAATAAAATGAGAACCAATTTTAAGATCATCAAGGTGACCTTTCTCTCATACCTCCCATTCTGAGCAAATCTTCACCTTTTCCCTCCTTTACTTTTGACTAGGATGCCAGGGTGATGCGGGCTATACTACTCCACTTGGTTCACCTTGCACCCTTCTCTCTGGGAGAGACCTCTGGGAGAGGACCACTTATCCACGGCACTGCCCAGACTCCCTCAAAATTAGAAGGCTTCTTCACAACCTGCAACAGGGTGGTGGAGACCAACACTGAGGATATCAACATGTACCAAAGCAAAAATCCAAAAACTGCTAAGAACACAACACTATGGAAGACTTAAAACACATCCGCCATGGCCCAGGGAACTCGGCGGCGGAAGAGAGGATGGAATGATTGTAAGAGCCAAGGTGGGTGGAAATTTCCAGAGATATTGTCCCCCACCCCCACAATGAATGACTGCTGCTTGCATTGCACATAGCCTTTGACCCCATGGTGCAAACCAGCAATCCCACTGAGGAGGGCCCTCAGTGGAATCGGGGCAGGGCGGAGGGAACTGCTGGTACCAACACATGATTTGTTCATACAAAGTTTCTACTCAATGAATAAAAAAATTAGAAGGCTTCTACAAATAGAAGGCTCTGGTAGAGACCAGAGAGTAGAAGAAGAGAGGATCAGGGTATTTATTCTCTAGTGCCTCTACTGCTTGGTTGCGGTCCAATGATGATGGTGAACTCCAACTGTGGACCCTTTCCTATTCTCACTCACATTGCTTTCTCCTCTTGCTTCATGGGGCCAGGCACCTGATGCCACCTTGACTATTTTATAGTTACTTGCTGCCTTGTTTTTAACCTTTCCCACACCTTTGCAGGAAGTCCTGTCACTAAACCCACCAAGGTTTCTCCACTTGGGTGGGCCTTCTATGCTCTGCTTTGGCCCTTAAGGTCTCAGGGCCTTAATGACCATGAATACTCCCTTTTATGTTTGGTCTACCCCTACATGCCCACCAGTCTGTAACCCATAATTCTTGTCAAAGAAATCAAGAGATAATTGTCTCCCCTGGATATGCTTGAAGCCCACCCTACCTGCCCCATTGTCTATAGAGCAATGGATACAAGCAGATGGAGGGAAGTACTTAATATTTTCACACAAACGGATGGTGGTGAGCAGACTCACTCCATACTAGAATCTTCCTTTGAAAAATATAGGTACTGACCCAGGCCTACCCCATTTTTCTCTTAAGGAATTGCTAGCAATAACAAAAATAAGGTAAACCCAAAGAAATAAACCATAACATCATTTCTGTAATCTCTTCATTATAGCAATAATGTCATGCCTACAGTGTTGGATGTTTTATGGTAACAATATATTCATGCATTACTTTTGCAATTAAAAGACTATAAAAGACAAAAATTAAAGTAATGTATTCTCATTGTTGAAAATGTAAAAAAATGTTTTAAAACTTTAAAGGAGAAAATAAAAATGACCCACAGCACTGGAACAAGAAAATGACTTGTTGAAGGAACTTGGATATCCTCATTACCAATGCTGCTTCCACTACCTTTAGCTATAACTTTGCTCAAGTTACTGAGCTCCTCTAAGCCTCACTGGTCACAGCTATAAAAAAAAAAAGGGACATCAACACCTCTCACTGTATTGTGGCAAGAATTAGAGATAATAAAATTGTGGCCTTTAGCACAATGCCTCATGCAGGGAATATATGAATGAAGAAAGGTCCTGATTCAAATCTCTGCTAATTAGAAATGGTATCAAGCTTGAGAGAAGTAGAAATTTGTCTCTATACAACAGAGATGGAAAAAGCGGTTAACTGTTCCCCAGTCTTCTTGGGGTAGTGCAATGAATAGCAAGCACATGGCAAACTCACTGCGTTTCACCACTATCTTCATCTTCCTCATCACTATTTCTGTATCTAAACTAGCAGCAGAAATCCTCTGAGCAAGGAAATGAATGCCAAAAGGGGCCCAAATGCTTTGATCCTACAAACAGGACATTTACATACGCAGTGAGCTAGGAGAGGCCAACGTGGGCTCATACACTATCCCCCATATTGTGCCTTCAGAGAGACAGTTGTTTAGCTCAAGCTATTAAAATGCAACAGGGAGAACTCAGGAGCTTATTAGCCTCTGGGCTGTTAGAAGGAGTGCTCCCAAAGGGCATTGGGGCCATGGCCCTTCCTACCCCTGGTGCTCCTAGATAATAACACCTGCTACGAATAAATAGTAGCAGGAAAACAAAACAAAACAAAACACAATTTGGTAGAAGTGACAGGGAGGAAGGAAAAGTAGGAATGACAGAGGAAAAACTGTCCCCTCTCCTTTCTCTCAGCAAACAGAAAAGTTTGCCAGTTTTATATATTTTATGCTTGCTTGCTTGAGGAAACCGTATATTGTTTTCTGAGAGTACTGTTCTAAGAACTTTATAAGGATTAAATCTGTTATCAGACACATGTATAATTACAATTATTTGGCTACATGTAGACCAAGAATCCCAGGCCTTTAACATTTTTATCTCTGCTTCTCTATTATTTTCCTCTCTTTCCTATGAATCAGTGAGACAGTATTTCTGCAACCAAGTATGTACCACTCATCCACTAGTTCTTTCACGAGGAGTTTCTTGAGAACCTGTCAAATCATATGCACACCCTGGACCATTGAAACTTGCAGTCTGAGGGAGAGAGACTGACAATGAACCACTAGTTGTCATTCGAGGGCACAGCAAGCACTCAGCATGAATAAATGATAAAACTTCATCAGATATTCTCTCTGAAAACAAGTTTGGTGGAGAGAAGGTGACATAAACCCAACAGCTTGGTTTAGGCTGAGCAGAGTACCCAGAGACATGCCAATTAGAGGAGGACTTAGCGTGGCCATCAGAAGGTCGCTTGGGGTCGTCTTAGCACCACTGCCTGAAACAACCAGAGTTTGGCTCTGTCTGGGCCGCCTCTCTTACCCAAGTTACCATGCTTTTCTAGGAACTCTTGGACATGCATGGAACCATATGGTCACAAAGCTTATTCTGAGAATTGGGGTAGTGCTGAGCCCCAAGACCACGCTGTTTCAGAGATTCCTTATTTCCTCATCTCCTGGGAGAACTGTTTCAACTTGCCAGAGGGTATCTGGGGATGATAAATTTTCTTAGGAAAATCATATTAAAGTTCAATTTGTTAAGTCAGCCTCCCGATCGTATCAATGGTGGGCAGTCGTTCTGGCAGCACAACCAGGAGGTGATAAATCCTTTGGGCTGAGTCGGCAGATGGTTATCCTACCAGTGTGGACAAAATCAATGGGGAGTCATCTAAGGGGATGTGCTTGAAGCTTAGAGAACACAGCTAGCAACGTTGCTTGATCAGATTGGAATCATTCATTATTTTTCTCTTATGTGTGTGAGAGAGTGTGTGATTTCAATAACAAAGCTTTCAAGAGCTTGGACTTTTCCTCTTCTGGCAAGAGCAGCAAACACCTGTTACCTGCGTTCCTATTTTCTTTTTTTAAAAAAATATTTTATTTATTCATTTTCAAGCAGAGAGAGAGAGAGAGAGAGAGAGAGAGAGAGAGAGAGAGAACGCACCAGAGCCACCACCTTGTGGGTCTGGCTTATGTGGGTCCTGGGGAATTGAACCCGGGGCCTTAGGCACTGGAGGCAAGTGCTTAACTGCTGAGCCATCTCTCCAGCCCTGCATTCCTATTTTCAAAAACTAAATTCAGAAGATTTGATTGTGTCAAAACATTTCCTGGAAGTTTCTGAAAACAAGGCTGAACAGCCACAGCCATTAAATCAACACAGGATTAGCCAGTGGAAGAGAAACCAACGATTTTCGACACAAAGACCCCTAAGCTCACAACCTTAAAGCAAACTTATTACTCATCCACCATGACTCAGGGAACTGAGCAGAAGAGGGGGCGGAAAGATTGTGAGAGCCGTGGTGGGGGAGACTATCCAGAGGTGCGGACAGGAGAACCTGGCTGATTACTAGGCTATCCATGGTCCCCTGTCACAAGGACTGATCCAGACGACCCATGGAGGAGGTTATCCAGTGGAGGGGAGAGGGGAGGGCAGCGGGGAATTGGGGATAACAACTCATTGTTTGCCCACTAAATGTTGTAACTCATTATGGACAATAAAAAAATTTTAAAAAAAAGAAAACAAGGCTGAAAGAAAGAGGTTTTAGGCTGCTGACAATGAACACAAACTCATAGGATCTAAGTGCTTCTCACAGAGCCTTTGGCGCAGAGAAAAAGGCCCCAAGAAGACACAGGAGCACTAAGTTGAGGAAGCACCTGACTTTTATGACATTCACTGGAAGATGGGATGTGAGATGAAGCAAGTCCAGGGATCCACATTTGCCTCACTTCATTGAGTTCCCTACCAAGTGCAGAGCATGTCTTTTTTTTTTTTTCAAGGCCTTTAAGTGTTTTATTCAAACCAGTTTTCTTTATGTAGAAACTTAATGGCATCTTGGAAGCCATGTTGATACAGGGACTGCAGCTTCTTCCTGTTTGGTGGGAAGAGAGCTTGATTGAGCCTCACCAGGTTGGCCACAGACAACATGATGTCCTGATTGGAGATGTTCATGTAGAGTTGCAGCTGCCCTTTGTCTTGTGGCGAGATGTCCAGCAGCCCACTGAAGGGGGAAATTGTCACAGTACGGCCCATAGGCAAAATGGGGAGGCTGTTGGTAAGGCCTCCATCTGCCCACTTCTGCCCTTGGTATTCCACGGGCTTCAGTCCCGCATAGATGGGTATGAAACTGCTAGCTAAGAGAACCTTAATGAGGTCTTCCCTGGAGGAGAAATTTGAGACCAGGTAATTTTTTCTGGTGTTGGTGTTGGTGATGGATATGTGCAGTCGATTCTGGGCCAGCTCATGTGCATTGTGAGGAAGAATCACCTCCATTCCACTCCTCAGTCGGGCCATGAAGTCATATCCAGGTGTCACTGTCCCCAAAGACTGCCTTCTTGTTTCTTCAGCAAGCTGGTAGGCAAATTGTTTACATTCCTCCATCTTTTCTGGAGCTGTTAGCAGAACAGAAGCAACCAAGGATCCAGCTGAAGCTCCAGCAAAGGCCTTGACTTCCTTCAACAGCCTTTTGCCATGTTTACAGAATGCAGATGCTGTCCCCAAGTGGTAAATACCCAGAAACCCACAGGCTGCAAAGGACAAGTTGATGTGCTTCATTCTAGCTGCAGAAATGAAAGCGCGGGGAAGTTCACTTGCGGGCGGTTCAGGGACGTGCATCGCCCTCCAAGGTCTCCCTGGAGACGGACGTCGCTGAGACGATCGATCGTGACGTCACCGCGTCGTGCCGCAGAGCCCCGCCCCTCTCTAGGGTGACCGTAGGTGCAGGCTAGCTGTAAGACTCTTCTTCCCTCTGTCTGTGATTGCAGAAGTCGTTCCACCTCTCACAGAGCTCAGGATCAAGGTCAATCTGCCCCTGTTTTTTTTTTTAATAGCCTGAGGGTCTTCACATTTTTTTACTGGTTTGGGGAAAGGATTTCATAGCATGTGACAATAACATGAACTTCAGATTCCACTGTCCATAATGAAAGTTGCCTTGTGCATGCATTTCTATACTGTCCAGAGTTTCTTTTCACTATTGCAGCAAAGATGGGGTATTTGATGCAGTTTATAGGACCTGCAAAGCCAAAATATTTACTGTCTGGCTCTATGAAGAAAATGCCTGCCGACCGTGGTCTAGGAGCACAGACTGGGGGAGTTCCTTAAGATGTTAGACAGAAGTCAGTGCAGCCCAGAGCTTCCTGACTTCAGAACACCAGAGAGCGAAGATATCAAATCAGTCACCCACAAATGCCGTTGCTGTTACCAATGGGGCTGGATGAGCCATGTGGGAGCATTTGAATGAAGGAGACAGAGCTGGCTGGTAGTGACTCAGTCCCATAAGCCATGAGAAGACAACAGACCAGTGAGTAATGTGGGAGAAGTGACATGAGGCTGACTTCGGCTTGGGTTTTTTTTTTTTTTTTTTTGAAAGCAAAGATGGAGATTACCTGAGTCTAGGGAGTTTATTTGGGAGGTGAGCTCAGGAGCCAGGAGGAAGAGGAAAGAAAGACTGAAACAGGGAGGAAGAAAAGCTGATGGCTGGTTACTGCTGTGGGCAGTCAGGGTTCACTTCCCCCTCCCTTACAGGTCAGGAGAATGGAAGCCATTGCTGTCCATTGGCTAAGGTCGTTACTTCCTCTGCATACCAGGTTGCTCCTGCAGGTGGCCACTGAGGCTTCAGAGGAGGTCCTGATAGAAGAGCCCCTTATGCTGGAAGAGGGCGACAATATGCAGGGAACTGTCCACCTCCGCGGTGCTGAAATCCAGTGGACGGAGGGTGGCACCATGCTTCTCACCATCTGCTCAGAGATGTCCACACAGCTAAGCGGGAGCAGGAGGATTAGGCTTTGGATCCAGGCTGTGGTGCATTGTGCTGGGCTGGTGCCTCCAGCTACTGGCTGGCCAGATTCACTGCGGGGAGAGCTCCTGCTTCATTGCACAGAGCACAGCTCTGGATTTGGAAGGCCCCATGTCCATCTGGGCTTACTCTGTCTTGTCCCTGACTGACCTGGTAAGCCACGTATCTTGTCTGACCAGAAACACACTGCCATTTCTAATTATGCTTTTGTGATGAGGATTACATATTTCAAGCCTCATTAAAATTCAAAGTACCACATATACGATAGCATGATTATGATTATTTCTATGACAGGTCCATGCTCATTTCTTCTAATAGGGAAACTTTTCAGATTATGACAATCACTTATCACATTGAACAAGAACTCTGCTCTGTGTACACTTAGCACTTTTTGGCAGTGAACGTCCACTTCTGCTTGCTCCATGGGATGTCTTGGCCCCAAGATCTACTGGTATTTTCCAGCCTCTTTGTTTATCAATCAAATTTCTAGGCACAAGGCAACTGCAGGCATCTGTGATCAACTGTAGGAAAGCTTTTCATTTTTAAGAAAAGCAGGTAAGGTATATTATTGGTGGTATAGTGGCGATCATAGCTGCTTTCTCAAAAAACAGGGAAACTTTGGCAAGGATCTTTTTCTTGAAAATTGGAGAGTAGAAGAGAGAAGGGGAGAGGAGGAGGAGAAGAGAAAGAAAGGAAAAGGAGCAGAAAGAAGAAGAGACGAAGATGGAGGGAAGGACTGGTGGAAGAGGATGAGGAGGAAAAGAAAGAAGATGGTGATGGCAATGATAAGAAGAGGAGGAACGATCAGAGGAGAAGGAGGAGGAAGAAAAGGAGAGGAAGAAAAGAAGGAAGGGAAGGGAGATGGAGGGGAGGAAATAGGAGGAAAGGAAGAAGCAAGGAGGAGGAGGACCAGAGGAGGCATAAAGCATAGAACCTTCCTGAGCTCAGCAGCACTTTTCCCTGGGTGGCAGATGGTAAGCCTCTCCATACTGTGGGCATCTTACTTTCCTGGGATCCTTTAAATCATATTTCCAAGCAGTTGAAACTTGATTGTGTTTGGTACCTGTGTAATATCTGGGGAGAAAAAGTATATGCCAAATACTTCACCTTGAGAGAAACTTGTTTTTACAAAAGGGAGAAATAAACAGGGAAAGAAGAAAAGAAAGGGAGAGGGAGGAAGTGGGGTGGGGGAGACAGGGGCAGTGAACCAGCTTGGGTTGCTGTCCATAGCCTGGGCTGTCAAATACAAGGTAGAAGAAGAGAGAAATGAGAGACGATAGGGGATCATCAACATCTGGAATTCACAAGTCATCACTCTTGGTTCAATCTAGTTGTGGGAAGGCCTATTTTGTTCCAATCCATCTTCAAAACAGCAGAGTGAAACATCAGGTATAAGAATTTCCATTTTAGAGGCAGGGGAAGTGAGGGTCTAGTGCTCTCTGACAGAGAACTGGAGTGAGAATTAGACAGCCATTTCTTGGGTGTTGGTATCTGTCCATTCTTTGCCATGGCATCCCTCTATCTCCAGTGGTATTTCTTTCTTGAGGTTGTGAACATTCTTAATGAGGTTCTACTGTTTAAAAAAAAAGAACATTTTTAGGGCTGGGAAGATTGATCAGTCATTAAAGGGGCTTGCTTACAATTCCTGCTGGCCAGGGTTTAGTTTTCCAGTATCCACATAAAGCTGGATACACAAAGTGGTGCATGCACCTGGAATTCGTTTGCAGTGACAAGAGGCCCTGGCATCATGTCCATATGCGCTCGCGCGCTCTCTCTCTCTCTTCACAAATAATACTTTTTACAAAGAACATTTTTAAAATGATGAAACCCTCCACCTCTGTAATGGATCCCTTCAGCTTGTTTCTTGTTCTAAGCACAGATGGCTTCACTATTCCTCAAGAGAAAGCACAGATCAAAGGCAGTAGTTAAACCCCACAGTTACAGAACTGCCAGTTAACACATATCCCCACTGTTGCTCTATTTGGAATTTGCAGTAAACAACATGTCTCATGTCATCTTTCTTTCATGTTTCCTAGTCCTAAGAATTTGACAATCTAACAAATATTTTCCCACCAATCACAAACAGCAATTTAATATCCCTATTTCCCCCTAACAGATAAAGGCCCTAAAACAGAGATTTGGCAGGTGTTATTTTGGGAGACTCTTACCAAAGCCACTAAAAGAATTAGCATTTGAAGATATAAGTGTGACATTTCCCCTCTTATTTACTTACTAATATTAACAGTCCAGGTCTAGACAAACAGGATTGAAAAATACTTTTAAACACCACTAATTCTATTCTCTCATTCCCTTCAGAGGGAAAAGAGGAAATAATCTCTCTTACAGTAATACTTTTCTAGGCCAATTCATACAGACTATAACTCAGCTCCATCCTTGATGAGAAATTTCAAACATATTGGGAAGTATATGGGTATGAGAGCCTGGTGGTGACATACATGAAGGCCCACTCTGCCTTCCCTCTCTTCTGGAGGCTGTGATCTTTGTTGCATCAGCAGATCTTTGAGTGACAGGCTGTCATCATGACATGACTTAGAATTAAATTTTCAAATTTTAATTGAGACTCATACTAAATGGATAGAATTGAGAAGGCAAAGAGAAGGGAAAGGGAACTTTGAATTTTGGTACTAGAAAGAAACATTGCCTCTTCCCCCCTAGGATTTTCTAGCTTCCTCAAGAAGGCTCTCAGATGACTTTGGACAAAGCACCTGGCCAAAAGCAGCTGATGGGAGAAAAGGTGTTTGTTTTGGCTTACAGTCTCCAGGGGAGACTCCATGAGGGCAGCAGAAAGGATGGCATGAACAGCTGGTGGAAAACAGAGACGAGTGAGCCAAGTTCTGGAAAAAGGGAAGCTGGCTACCACATCCCTAAACTTATCTCCAGCAACACACCTCCTCCAGTGAGTCTCCACCTCTCAAATTGCCATCAGCTGGGGATCAAGCACTCAGAACACATGAGTTTATGCGGGACATCTGATTCAAACCACCACAGGTAGAGATAAACTTAGCCAATCCAAGTCGAACAGAGAACCAACAATTAATTAGGAAGGCCTCAAGGCTCATGGTATGTGGGGTGATTAATTTTGATTACCAATTTTATTGAATTAAGGAGCACCTATGATTTTAACACACTTTTACTTAAAAGACATACTTATGACTATTAACTATTTAACCAAAGAGGGAAGTTCCACCCTGAATGTGGGTAGCACCAGCACATTGCTAGGCTCCTGACTGAATGGAATGGGATAAAGGAAGCTGAGCACCATTATTGCCCATTTCTTCTTCCTGGTCAGAACCGTGAACCAAGTCTCTTCCTTTGCCATGTCTTCTCTATCAAGATGGATGACATTCCTCTTAACTGGGGACCAAAATAAACCCTTTCTCTGTTTAGTTGTTTTTGTTAGACATTTGGTCAGAGCAATGAGAAAAGCAACTAATACAGTATGTGAGATACTATCTTGCACCAGGCACACCATGGACCGCGTCAGCAGCTGGCTCACACAGCCCAGCCTCACATCCTCTGCCTCCTAATATCACCACTGGCCTAAAATGTGGAGTTTAAGAATTGATACAGGTTGGACAGACTCCCCACGAAGCAGGTGTTTCACTTGGAAGTTCTCTTAGTATTGACATAAAGGAAAGGAAGGGATTTCTGGAAGCAGAATTGGGTAAAGCTGATCTGTAATGAAGATCAATAACATTTTGGCTCACCCTACAGGGAGCTGTGAAGGTATCATCGCCTTCAGAGCTGTCCCAGCTGGTGTAAGAGGGCTGGCTTTTAAACTCCCCACTGATCAATCATTGGATGCTGACTGCCTTGGGAAGTGAGCATGACCTTGGTCAAGGAGCCTGTCTTCAGTAATCTCCAAAGGGGGCTGGCAAGTTGCCAAGAGCTCCTAGCAGCTGGGAAGCCATTCTTTCACTCTGGGCGGTACATCACGGCATCTAGCATAGGGATATGAAGATAGGCGAAGATAATTCTAGCAAAAGAAGAGAAATAAGCTGAAAAAAGAAAACTCAGTTGTCAGGGCTGGGAAGATGGCTCAATGGGGATGAGTGCTGGTCAGCAGAGGGCCTGAGTCTCTTCTGTCACCCTGAGTCACCAAGCATTCAGGCAAATAGCTGGGTGTGGCCACACATATCTAAGTCCATTTCTTGTGGGGAGCAGAGATAGGAGAATTTCTGGTTCTTGTTGATTCGACCAAAAACAGCAGCTGCTAGTTAGTTCAGTGAGAGGCTCTCTGTCTCAGGCAACAAGCAGATGAGTGATAGGGCAATGCCTGCCGTTCTCCTCTGGCTTCCACATGCATACACATGGGACACATGCACATACCATACACACACATTCCACACTACACATGCTGCACACACACACACACACACACACACACACACACACACACACACACAGTCCACATGAAAAAAGAAAGAAAAGAAATTTATTTTTAAAAAACCCAGCTGTCCCAGACCCCCTCGTGCTTCCAGCCCCTCAGACAGTTGTTTGCCAGTAGACTACAGGACATGCAAGACATAAGCTGAGAAATGGGAGTTCCAGGGCTGGAGAGATGGCTCAGAGTTAAGGCACTTGCCTGCAAAATCTAAAGTCCCTGGGTTCGATTCCCTAGTTAGCCATGTGAAGACAGATGCACAAAGTGGCACATGCATTTGGTGTTGGAGGCCCTGACACACCCATACTCTCTTTCTCTCTTCTAGCTCTCTGTGCTTTCAAATAAGTAAATATATTTTTAAAAAGAAATGGGAGTTCCAGTCTCTCTCCTTTCCGGTGGTTGCACAGGCCTGACCCTAACCCAGAGGGGCTGTTCACTACCTTCAGAGAACCAGACCCTGCTTCAAACATTGATTTGGCAAGGGCCCCCACTCACAGTAATAGGTCCTTACTGTTGCTATGGAAATCATGCTTGTAGAACTCAGATTGGCTTAACTCCAACTGCCCTGGACTGTGGTAAGCAGCAGAGGGCAAATCCCCTGAGATTTCAAATCTGTGATGAGAGCTGAGCCACACACACACACACACACACACACACACACATTGCTCCTCCAGTTAGGCTTAGGAAGTAAGGGTGGCATAAGATTCTTAAGATAGCTTGTCTGAAAGCCTTCTACTCACAGTGATTATAGCCGGAATCCAGTAGCAATGCCCTAAAGGTTCATGAACCGGGGCTGGCATGGAAACAAGAAACAGAGCCACAGACATTCCAACTGCATGTGGGCTTGGCTATCCTTCGGAGCAGGATTTGAAACTTAATCAAGTGAGGAGAGCTGAGGACAGCAATGGAGCTCTGGTCACACAGAGTTCTAAGAGGATGTGTTGATGGTTGAGAAGGTCCAGTTTAAGTCACACGTGGAAGACTGACCTGCCAATTTCAATGATGACCTTTGAGTCATAAATGGTTAGAGAGGTAGCTGCACTGTAATCAAGCCTAGTCATAGGCTTTATCTGGTGGGATTGTCTTAATTTTAGAAGGTTAGCTCATAAATCATAAATCTTCCATTCTTTCACTGCCTCAGGGATAGGTGTTGCATTACAAAATGTGGGTTACACAGAGATAAATGTATGAGTCTTCCTCTAAGGAAATTTCAGTTTGTCAACCACAGTGTTGATAGGCAAGGTTAGTTTAGAGTAGAAAAGAGATTCAAGGTCAAATTTTCAAATGACCTTGACTTCTTGATATACACTCTAGAGTTTTAAAAATTGGATAAGATTTCTGTCCTAAACCCCAGTGTTTGACAGGAGCCTCAGTGTCCTCTCTGACACTGTGAAAATCTTCCTCAATAGCACTGGACTCTGACCAGAATGGACCTCTTGAACCTTTCTGTCTTTAAGTATTTCAACATTATAAACCTTCACCTGACACATCTCACTTAGTGGGCTAGACCCCCCACATACGTATGACATCCTGGACCTTGGTGACTTTCTCTCTCTCTCTCTCTCTCTCTCTCTCTCTCTCTCTCTCTCTTTCTTTCTTTCTTTCTTTCTTTCTTTCTTTCTTTCTTTCCTTCCTTCTTTCTGTTTTTCAAGATAGGTTCTCACTCTAGCCTAGGCTGACCTGGAATTTACTATGTAGTCTTAAGGAGGCCTCGAACTCACAATGACTCTCCCGTGTTTCTGTCACAGATACCTGTGTGTATGTGGCAGAGGAGGATGGCAGCTGGAAGCCTCTTGTTGACCCCTGATAATCAATGACAGCCCCCTTTTTTCGTGTCATGAAGGTCAGCATTGACACAGGAGTTACACTTAGGCTTTAGGGATGGCAGCATGATGGGTTCTGATGCCACCTTTGTCTGGTTCTATGACTCTGGACCTGTTATTTCGCTCTGTAAGTCTCAGTTTCTCTAACAGTTAAATAATAAGCACATACTCTGCCCACCCAGAGATTGTCAGAATATTTAAATGACATGGTATATTAAAGCAGGGGCTTAATATTCATGAAGAACTCAAAACATGACAACTATGGTGAATATGATTTAATAATGTGATTTCTCCCTACTGAATCTTTACAAGTGTGTGTGTGTGTGTGTGTGTGTGTGTGTGTGTGTGTGTGTGTGTGTAGTGGAGAGGATAACCTTGGGTGTCATCCTCAGGACCATCATCCACCTTTTTCTGACACAATGTCTCTCATTGGCCTGGAGCTCACTTATTAGGTTCAGCTGGCTAGCCCATTAGCCTCAATGATGCTTGTATGTCTGCCTCCCCAGCTTTGGGGTGTCAGGCACACACTACCATGCCTGTTATTTTTACATGGATACAGGACATTGAACTCGGTCCCTTATAATAGCAAGGCGTCATAGTCAGCCACACACCACTGGGATAAATCTCCAAATCAGGCACAGTTTATGGGAGGAAAGATTCAAGGAAAGTTCCATAATGGTGAAAGAGGCTGTCCCCCTTTCATAGACCCAAGCAGAGAGAGAAAAACACATAACCAACACACACACACAACCACCAAACCGGCAGGTGCCAAGGAGAGAAGTCCTTCCCCTTTATACAGCCTTAGGACGGGGTCTTGCAACCCTTTCCCAGACTTGTTGACACTCACTCTGAGTCTCTGGAATTTTTTTCCTGCATTGCCCTCCCAGGAAGGGATATTTATTTCTAGCTTTTCTGAGCTTCTTTACATCCTGCCCTCTACTGAGAGGCTGCCTTCCTGTAAACATCCTCAGGGATCCACCCAAGATCATTAAACAGATCAAGTTGACAACAAAACCTAACCATCATGCAAGACAAGCACTTTATCAACTGAGCTTTCTCTCCAGCCCTCTACTGAAATCTCAAGAGACTCAATCCTAGATTCACAGTACTGTGTCCAAGACAGGGTTTAAGAAGGCCTGAAGGAAGCATGGGAAAAATTGCTGTGAATTGGAATTGCTTCTTGAGAATAGTAGCCATTTGGGCTCAGTCAGAACCCACTCTGGGGCAAAAATGGGCTTTTGTTCTTCCTTGGTGGTGTTCCTTTCTGGGCTCTCTCACACTCTTACTCCTCTCCATTATAGATCCATAGATAAATCATGGAGGATCACAGAGGGGACACACTCATCCCACAGCTCCACACCCACTCCATACTCTGCCAGCCTATGACACTCTTGGTGCCTTCATTTCTGCTGTGTGGAAAGCCATCTCCTAAGCCTTCTCTCCTGGCCACAGGAGTGAGAACCATTGTTAGTACAGACCCTATAGTGTCCTTGCCCACAGATACCTTCTGTGAACCTTGAGACACAGTGTCTTTTTTTTTTTTTTTTTTAGGTTCAAGAGATTTCTGACAACATTGAAATGCATCAATCTGCCAGCCTTCCTCCCCACTCTGGCCCACAAATCTAAGATTTAACCACATCACTAGTCTTTCTTCTTAGCTCTTGTCACATTATGCAGTATGAAACAATTCAAGATTAAAACGACAAATTAACCATTAACTGCTAAATATTTAATGTCAAGAAAAAGCTGTTTAAACTCATAAAAATTCTAGTCATAAATCTAAATACCATGGTGGGAAATGTTATATTAGTTAAGATTTTTGCAGCACCTTCAGATTGTCTTTATATCAGGCATTTCCCAATTGGAGAATACACAGCACATTTACTGCATAAATTTATGAGCACATTCTAGTCACCCCATCCATTCTCTCTGCATTGTTTTCTCTTGGCATTTATAACAACTTCAGTTTGTCACTGTGAAAGGATAAGTGATTTTATTTTTTTTTCTTCTAATGTTGGCCCTTTTGAGGTGAAGTACACTCATGGCCAACTCACATTGCTCCCGTCATCCTCAAGAAAAAAAAATCAGGTTTATTTTAAATTTTTTAAGAGATAGGATCCAAGAGTAGGAGTTAGAGGCCATGGACAGGAAAAACCTCACTCCCCACCTCTGCCAATAATTCACTTTCTGAATGTAAGTTGCTACTTTTAATTCTGCTGAGATTACTGTGAGGGTCATAATACTTTCAACAAGTCAATTCCTCAGAGATATAAAGGGAATTAATAAAGTAATAATGAGGTGGAAATGCCTGTGAGTTATAGAATGTCCCTTGAATTAAAGTGGTAATAAATGGATGTGGATCCAATGAGAGCTACTAGGTCTATGCTCATGTTATCTTCATTTCCTGTAATGCTCAACCCTTGGATATATGGTCACAGGGATGCCCTGTATGGCTTCTAGGCATTGAATGTAAAATGTCCCCCATAGGCTCATGTATTTTGACACACTGTCTTCAGCTGGTAGTGCTGCTTTGGAAAGATTTTTGGAAACTTTAGGAGCCGGAGCTTTGCTGGAGGAAGTGGGTGACTGGGGACAGACCTTGAGGTTTTTAGTCTAGTCCCATTTCCTGTCTACTCTCTACCTCCTGCGAGGTGAGTAATCCCAGCCGCATGCTCCTGCTGCCACATAGTGGCCATAACTGCTTTGCCATGATGCATATATCCCCTTAAACCATGAGCCAAAAGAAATCCTTCCTTAAGTGTCTTTGCCAAGTATTTGGTCACAGTTACATGAAAAGTAACAAAAAACAGCTCTACACATTATGTTCCAGGGTTCCACATAGATAGCAATGTGATTGGCTCTGCAGACTCCCACAGTCCACCTATGGAAGGCCTTTCCTGAGCCCCTCAGTCTTCAGGTCTCTGACGTTTCAAAGCCTCTGACTCTGATCTCCCAAAAGGACTGTATCATTTCCTCAAAGGAATTCTCACTAGGCTAGGGCCGGGGAGATGGCTCTGCAGCTAAAGGAACATGGTTGGAAGAATTCCCACTAGAGAACCCTGGACACAATGCTGAGAAACTCAAGAAGAGAGGCTTACCCCCAAAAGCAAAACTGACTCTCATCAATAATGCTAGGTTACCCACAAAAAAACCTATCAGAGTGGGCCAAGAAGGATTCATCCATTGCCACAGAGAAACCAAAATGGGTGTTTGGACACAAATTGCTTGAAGCTCTCTGGATACTTTTGCCAGATTCCCTACCTAAAATCTGGGGCCAGTGTTATACATATTCATTTTGCCAGTTTCAGACAGTAATAAATCTCTCTTGGCTTCAAAAAAGAAAGACTGTAACTGAATACTACTGATGCTAGTCAGGCTCCAGCCAGAGTCCTGCAGTAGACCATGACCTGCCTCCTTGGCCATCGTCTAGTTGGCCTAATAGCTTGGCACCTGTCATATGTTGCCTGTGTTGTAAATAATATTCCATCACCTAGGGAGCAAGTCACATGATCTATCCATCCCAGGAGTCAGCAGTGGAAACTAAGAAGCATTTGTTAGTAGTATATAGTTATATAGTTAATAGTATATAGTATATAGTTACTATTTGTTAATAGTAATGCATCTGAAATGAGCAGTTTAAAATTTCCTAAAGTCATAAAAGGAGCACAGCCATCATACCATCTACCTTTTATTACCTTGTGTTTGCATGTGTCTTGTTGGGAGCCCAAACCCATTTCCAAGGTGATCGTGGCAGGACTGTGAATTATAGGTCTGTAATTTTCTCTTCTTTTTAGAAAGCTATATGATCACCAAGACTATAACTATATCTATCTCTGTAAATTACTTCTAAACATCATCTTTCAGCTGCCCTATTACTCCCTCCCGTAGTTGACTTACTATGCCATACCAAGATTACTTTATGAAAATGTCTTATAAAATATTTAAGGAAACTAGGACAGACAATTTTAAGTTCTTTTATTTTTTTGGGGGGGGCTATCTTATGCCAGGATGCCTAGGACTTCATTTAATCTGCAGGAGCTCACTTTACAAATAAGACCTTAGGGCTCTGCAGGCTTCTTTTTGTGATTGGTGATGGCTACTGGGGACACTCAGAACTGATCAGTGTACTGAGAAGAAGTGACTGTTGAGTGCCCTGTGCTAAATGAGACCTCTATATTAACTTCTCCAAAGTTCAAGGAACATCGGGGAAGAGGTGATGGAAAGAACGAGAGAGCCAGTGCTTTGGAATGCTGTCTTTTAGACACGAGGTGACCATTGCATTCATGACCTCATGGTAGCTCTCGTTACCTGCACAACTTTGGGCCATGTTCCATGTTTGGATGGTGGAGGAGGGCAGAAAGAGAACATCGAAATGTTAGAAAAGGGACTAAGTTGGAAAGAAGGGGCTTAGTGAAAAGGAGCTGGGGAGGAGGCAAGAAAAGATAAAGGGAGGGGCTTATGATCAAAATAATTACATGTGTATAAATTGTGAATAAATAAAAACTGTAGGAAAACAAACTACAGTTCTGAGAGGGAATTAACTAAGAAAGAGCCTAGAAAGTAGAATTTGGTTCACATGCAGTCGTCTGACTTCAGCGCCCTCACTTATAACGTCATTTACTTCAGGGGGATTGTGAGATAAGTCAGCAATGAGAAGCCCAAAGGTCAAGGAGGCAGAGAGACAAGTGCTCCACAGACCATGCTTGGTGAAGAAGGAAGACAAAGGGAGAGATTATTCATATATCTATATATCTGGCCTTGACCTCCAGCAGAGGGCAGGCCCACATCTGTCCCATTTACGACTGTCTCCAAATGTGTGTCCATCTTTTCAATTCAACTTTTCGTCTGTGACTGAGATGCTTTTTTTTTTTTGCAATTAGATTTCGGGAATAAGAATCAAATGCACCTTTATTGATTTTTGCTAGCATGCTTGCAGCATACCTTATAAATATGTGATCAGTCAATCTTGCCCAGGAGGCGATTGAGCGGTGGCTTGGCGCTGCACTTTCCAATAGGTTAGTGACCAGTCATATGTGGCTATTTAAATGTTAACTAAATAAAATGAAAAATTCAGTACCTCCATTGCACTAATCACATTTGCAAGTTTCGGTAGTCACATATGGTTAGTGGTGTCTGTATTGGACAAAGTAGATAAAAAATGTGACCATCCCAAGTTCTATGAGACAGCGTTAGCTTAAAGCATGGGTTGTGGTGTTAGATAGATAAGGCCATGTAGAAAGCAACCGTGGGGAAGAAATCAATTGTCATGAGTTTTTTAAAAAATATTCTTATTTATTTATTTGCAAGCAGAGAGAGAAAAGAGAGACAGAATAGGCACACCAGGGCTCTCAGTCACTGCAAACAAACTCCAGATACATGTGCCATTTTGTGCATCTGGCTTGATGAGGGTACTGGGGATCAAACCCAGGTCATTAGGCTTTGCAGGCAAGTGCCTTAACCACTGAGCTATCTCTCCAGCCCTGATCTTACATTTTGATTGTGCATTCTAGACCTCCTCTGGCATGACTCCATTATTATGTGTCACGTTTAGTGGGCTGCTGCTCTGTGAATTAATGTTAGGATTCAGTGCTTCTGGTAACAGTGAGCTTAGAATAACCATGGTGAGTTTCAGAGTCACTTTGCATCCCAGGTGTTAGATCTCTTCTAGGGCCAGGGAGCACACTAGGAAATATTTATCCAAGAACAGTAATTTTCTGCTTTAGAGGTCACGGTCTTACTCCAGAAATCTACAATCACCCTAATGTCAAGTCTTGTCAGAAACTTTACACAGTATTCTTAGCCAGCAGGGATCTCCTTAGGACAATTGGGCTTGTTAGATCATGTGACCCAAGTAGGCAAATTGTCCCACAACCTGGGTTTATTATTGACTCCTTTTTCTGTTCTAGACCCTCAGTCAGCTTTCTATCACTAAGACAATAGATTTGAGGTCATTAACTTAAAAAGTTAAAAAGTGAATTTGGCTCAGAGTTTGGAGGTTTCACAGTGATTGTCCCTGTTGCTTTTGGACATGTGTGAGGCATCACATCATGAAGGAGGAGTGTGCTAAGCAAAATTGCTCACCTTATGGCCAGGGAGTAAATAAAGAAAAAAAAGGGTCTGAGAACCCCTAATCATCTCCAGGGAATATTCCTAATGATCTAAGGTCTTCATAGAAGGCCCCACCTCTTAAACATTCTGACACTTTCCAAGAATACTGCCTTAGGGACCAAGCCTATATCACATAGATCTTGGGGAGATAGCCAAACTCTAAAGCAGGAACCCACTTAAAACTGGATGCCTTTCTGGGCACCTGGTCAGTTGGTCCAAGTGCATCATATGCTGCTTTCAAAACCAAAGATTCAACAGACATTGTGTCGCCTTAATCACTCAAGGTGTAAGGGATCAGAGCTTGTCTTCTGCCTTAGAGGCACATGCCCTGTGAGGGTACAGACTCCACAGTCCTACAAATTTCATCACCAACTACATATTTACAGGAAGCATAGGAGAACATGTCAAAAGATAACATAGGGATGTAATTAGCAAAATGAAATCTGCATGAAAAATGACCTAGCAGATAGTAAAGGACCTTACTATAAAAACATACACAAGTTTTATTTATACATTCAGATAACCACCTTTAGAGAATTGACATAGGAGGAGTTGGGGAGAAGCTTCAGGCAGTAATAATGTGCTTGTAGCACATGCATGAGGACCTTGGTTCAGATACCTAATACCCATGTAAATAAATGTTGAGTATGGCGGTGTATACCTGTAATCCCAGTGCTTGGGAGATGGGGACCGAGGCTCTGTAGAGAAAGCTGGCTAGCTAAACTAGCCAAGTCAGCAAGCTCTGAGTTCAAGAGAGAGATCCTACCTCAATTAATAAGGGGGAGAGTGATTGAGGGAGACAATTGAGGCTATCTTTTGGTGTGCATATACACACTTGCACAAGTGCTTTCATACATGCAAATATGCATACACACATGCATACCACACACATACATACACAAATTGGGCACATGAAAACAGCTGAAAATGTGAACACTTGAATATTTGATATATATTAAGGATTTTAAGTATTTTGATGCAATAATGGTAGGATAACTATTTTTAAAGTTTTGTCTTTTAGAGAGACATATGGAATGTTTACTAATACAAGGACATGACCACTGCTCCTGCTCTGGGGCTATTTACCCCTCCTCCCTTCTCTCTCTCTCTCTCTTTGTTGTGTGCATTCCTTCTCCCCCCCTCTCTCTTTCTCTCTCCTTTTTCCTTCTCCCTCTCTCTCCCATTACAATAAATCTTAGAACCAAGAAAAAAAAGAATATGGCATCTGGAATTTGATTCAAAATAATACAGGAGGGAGAGAACCTTACATACATGAAAACATTGCTCATGAGTTGATCATTGCTAGGTGAAAGACACATGGTGATTTATTGTATCATTCTGCCTGGGTTTATGTTTAATCTTTTCTATAAGAAACATTTACATTTTTACTGAAATTTTTTGTTAGTGGCCAACACTACTAATATAATTATTTACTAAGTTTTTGTAGGCTTTGTCTCTACAAACTGACTCACATGCAAGAACACCCAGCACACTGACCACCCCATTGTCCCTAGGTCTCATTAGAATGACGTCACCGTGCTCTGGGATTATGTTCAGATGATGAAGTCCCTGCATAATACAATCCCATAATACAGCCCTGGGGCAAAGCAGTGAATGCATTTCTCTCTCATGTCAGCTAAACTGATTCTGATCATCGTATACTGATCTGCATGGGGGAGAAGACATTTGCCAAATCAATAACTACAGACCAGGAGCTAGAGACAGGGATGATCCGGTTCTGTCACGACAGGCAGCTGCTGTGGCAGCTGCTCTCGGGATGCCACTTGAGTAAATTTATGACTGTCATGTACCATGATCTCTGTTGTTGCCATTGTTTTCAGCAGCCAGACAGATGAATCGAACTGAATCATGATGGGGATCACAACCCCAGCATCTTTTAAGCCTTTGATGGTAGAGTTAATCTCTGCAATTCCTTCTGGGAAGCACCATCCCTTTATGATTCTGAGCAGAAGAACGGGGGCTGAGGGCAGTGACTTGGGCTTCTACATCGTCCTTCCCATCATTGAAGCTCTCTACAGGTCAGAGAACACGGGTGATGATTCTTCTATGATCTGAGTGTATCTCTCTGAGTGACGGGTGTGGGAGCTTACTGAAGGGTTCTCATGCAATGGATTCAAGAGAGGAGCTCTGGATCTTCCAGCGAGGTGATTGGCAGGGACGAAGGGCAGGCATCATGGCAGAGCATCTATGGGAAGATGTCTTCAGTCTGCAGGGCTGGGCACTGCAATTCTAAGTAGATAGGCAGACAGGTGAAGCTGGGGGAATATGGTGTGATATGTAGGGGTGTGCTGTATGGCACCCATGCCATAATGCAATTGGGAGGATTAATGAATGAACCAAATAAAGCCGCATTGCATTTCATATATCTGGTGCTCAAAAGCTGTTAGCTATGCTATTGTTACTGGTATTGCCCTGAGGATGCCACTCTATATTTAGGGAAAGAACAAGGGGCAGATAGTTTAGTTTATCATATACGACACCATCCCTTTCTGGAGTCTTCTTAGGGAATTTATTGCTTGCTTGGCCCCATAAGGTATGTGAGCATAATTAAAACTAGAGTGACAATTACTGTTTAACCTCTCCACCAGAATTTTTACTCATAAGTTATTCTCTTCCCTCCACAGACATTATTATTTTTTTCACTTAGTGACCATGCTGGATACTTCTGATTATTATCAGAGACCTATTGTTATTTCATGATGGTGGCGGAATTCTGAATCTCGATGACTATAATATCAGGTTTAGCAAACTTTGTTTCTTAAAAGTATGATATCCAGGTAATTTCCAAACTAGTTCATGAGATGTGAGAAAAATGCAGTTAACTCAAAGGAAACAAAATAGAAATGAGAAAACAAACAATAAATGCAGGGGTCTGGGGACTTAGCTCAGTGATATAGTGCTTTCCTAGCATGCATGAGACCCTAGTACAATCTGCAAGATTGAAAATAACAAGTGAATACAGAACAGAAAGGAACAACATGAAGGAATGGTAGATATAAACCTAAATATATCAATGGTTGCTTAATAAAAAAAAAGACCCAATGCTTCCAACTAAAACACAAAAACTTTGAAACTAGATATAAAGAGATAAAAATAAATACTATTTACAAAATTCCCCACATACTAAACCTAAGGCTATAGAAAGATTAAAAGCAAAAGGATAGAAATTCTGCTTCTAACCAAGCTGGAATGACATGGACCAAGTATATCCCCCACCTAAAATAAACAACAGAAAAATAAGATGTCTGAAACAGATGTCTTTATGTTACTCGACAATGAGGACCCGGGGATCTCTGAAAGATGGGGAAAATGAGGTGGGCCCTAACTCATCATCTTAAGAGTTTCCAGTTTGCTCTGGAGGGAGGGAGAGCCCCAGGTGCGGTCAGTGATGTCCTAGATGGAGGATATGGAGCTCAGAGTCTGGCTGGAGTTTGCAGGACAAGTGTCGTCCTGGAAAGGGAAGAGCCAAAGAGCTGGAGAGGGTGCTGGAATATTCAGCAGGAGGCCTATCAACACACGCACATACAGAAGCTATCTGAGATGGGAGAAAACCATTTAAAAAGATGACAGGGAACGTCTCTCACACGGGACTGGGAATATTTAGTTCCTGTCCCTACCCCCCAATCAGGTTAGACACTCAAACCATGGATAATTGGATCGAATGCTTTGAAATCTGACTTCAGTGATGAGACATAATTAGTGCTTGACTGACTACTACTCTAGTCCTACCTACAAAATTTAAAGCAAGAACAGAAAGGGTCAAACAGTTCTTACTATACACCAGAACAAAGCCATACATACATATATATATATATATATATATATATATATATATATATATATATATATATATATATATATATATATATATATATATATGCAAAACTAGCATGCAGCAAGGTAAAATTCACAGTACTGACACCCAATTAAAAGAAACAGGAAAATGGGATTAAGAATAAAGAGAAAAATCTATAAAATGAAACTAATGAGGAACTGACAGAGCTAATACAATTAGCAAAGATATTAACAAAGCTATTATAAGTGCATTCTGTGTATTTAAAGGAGCAAGAAGAGGAATGAAGGATACTGTCACAGTCAGCTCCACGATGCTGAGATGAACATCCAACCAGACAGTGTTTATGGGAGGAAGGGATTTATTTCAAATTTACAGATTCAGGGCAAATTCCGTCAATGGTGGGAGAATCTGCTTCCATATATCCAAGCAGAGAGAAATCATTGCAGCAAACAGAACACCAGCACTGGCTCACACACAAACCCACCAGAGCTCAGACTGCTCTCCACACCTTTGGACTGGAATTCAAATCTAACCCCAGCGACATGTTAGGTCTAGACTCCAGGATTCTCCCCCAGTGACACCTCCTCCAGCCAGGGGCCAATGATCCAAGTTACAAGTTGAATTTTAACACCTGAGTCAAGGAGTGACATACATTCAAACTACCACAGATCCCTTAAAAATAAAATTAGAGCCAGGGACTTGGCTCAGCAAGTACAGGGCTTGCTGCACAGGCATGAGGACCTGAGTTCAGATTCCTGCACTCACATAAAATGTCAAGTATGTGGTTGCTGAATGCCTGATCCCAGCACTGGGGAGGTGGAGACAGGTGGATCCCTGGGACTTGCTGGCTATGTGGTCTAGGAAAATTGGTGAATTCTGGGCTCCTAAAAATAAGGAGAAGTGATAGTGGAAGATACCCAATGTCAACATAGAGCCACCATATGCAGGTGCACACATGTACACCTACACACCAATGTGCACCCACATGCATATGAACATGCATAGACACATGCATACACATGCAGAAAAACATAAATTTAATTTCTGGATATGAAACTTTAAATGTATGATATAAAAACATGCTAAATTAACAACAGATTAGACATTGCAGAAGAAAAAAATTAGTGACCTCAAAGTTGGAAATCAATCAAACTTTCTCAAAATGACATAAAAATTCATATGAATTTCAGGATCCTGTTTGCATAAAATTTTAAGAAAAAAACCCTGAATCTATAATGACAGAAGAAAAGAATAATGGTTATCTGGGAACTTTTTGGGAAGGATTCAGGTAAACTTGGGGGAAAGTGAAGGTAATGGACATGTTTATTATTTTGATTGTGCAATTCATTGTATGAGTTGATTAATATGTCAATACTTACTGGCTGTATGCTTTACTTATGTGTACTAATCACCTTAATGATAACACTTAATTACCAAAAAGATATAGCAAATTTAACTTATATTCCTAATGCATCATATCATTATATAAAAGCCCAAATCAATAAAATTAGCAGAGACAAATCCACAATTATAGTAAGAGATTTTTAACCATTTACCTTGCAAATATGTAGAAAGAGGCAAAAATAACAAGAATACAAAGAGCTAAAGCAATTAACAATTCAATTAACTAACTTTGCCTAATAGTACCCAACAGCACAGCAGCTACATTTTTACTATGGTGATGATATTTTCCAAAGACCCTGTGCCAGAACAAAAAGCAAATCTCTGCAGACTTCCAGAGTATTAATATGATGTAGTAGAGGGTTGCATGTTTGGATCACACTAAGAGTACACTCAACTGGAATTTTGGGTATAAACTTTCTCAGGAATAAGTACCTATGAACAAAAGACATTGGAAACCAGAGGAGTCAAATTATAATGCATTCCCAACTGAGCCTTAGCCAACATATCAGAGAGCACTAAAGAATCATCTACCAGAGATTCCTTGCCAAGCTGAAATTTATATGGCTGGCATCACTCAGTTACCTGCTGGTTGCTATGTGACCTCAGGTGGAGAGGTTCTCTCTGCAGGTAAATCCTAAAGGAGCAGATGGTAAAATCAGTCTGCCAATCACATGTGCTATAGCTGTTCCCCCCTTCTTTGAAGGTGGATTTGGAGACTTCACCCCAGGGATTACACACAAGGTGATTAACTTCCAGATTTATTAGATTCAGAAGTGCTGGCATACCACAGAGGCTGAGTCAGGAAGATCTTGAGTTTGAAGCCAGCCTGAGTTAGATACCCCATCTCAAACACAAACAAACAAATACAACATCAAAACATGAATTGGAAAATTCCTAATGGAAAATAACCGATATATTTGGAAATTAAGAAACACACTCTTACCTAGTACACTTCTAAATAGCCTATGGGTCACAGAGTTAGAAGGTGTTTTGAATTCAGTAATTTGAAGTATGGAATGCAGTTCAAATACAAAGCCAACAAAACCAAGTTGAGGTTTTATTTTTTAAGTTTTTGTTTTATCGAGGTAGGGTCTCACTATAGCCCAGCCTGACCTTGAATTTACAGCGATCCTCCTACCTCTGAGTGCTGGGATTAAAGACGTGTGCCACCACTCCCTGAACAAGTTGATTTTAAAAAGACTAAACAACCAGCAAACTTCTCATGACATTGATTAAATATGGCATAAATAAACTGATGAAAAGGAGAACATTTCTGTGCTGCCTTAGGAACAAATGAGAAAATATTATCAATACTTATGTCCTAATAAAGTTTAAAATTTAGGAAAATGGATGAAAAATATTTAAAGCCAAACTTTAAAAAGCTAACAGCTGTTTCTGGAGAGTCTGGTACTTCCTGAAAAGGACCACATAGAGTTATCATGATCCAGCAATGTTACTGTTCAGTTTGTTACCCAAGAAAATCAAAAGCCTATGTTGGGCTGGAGAGTCAGCTCAGTGGTTAAGGCGTTTGCAGGCAAAGCATAATGACCTGAGTTTGATTCCTCAGTGCCCATGTAAAGCCAGATGCACAAAGTGGCACATACATCTGGGGGTTGTTTGCCGAAGCTAGCAGAGGCCTTGGCACACCCATTCTTTCTCCTTGCAACTAAATTTAAAAATATATATCTTAAAGTCAATGTTTATGATGGCCATCTCTCAAGTCTTGCTTTCTTGAAGGAAAAGAATTAAGTCAAGGGACACAGTTTAAACAGAAGTTCATTTAGCAAAGCTAAGCAAGCATTCTGAAGGGACAAAGGCAATGGGCCTGCCCAAGGACAGTAGCAGCACATTAAGTTTTGTGTTGTGGATTATGAAGAAGCTTTCTGAATATTTACAACATGGGTGGCATATTAATGAGATGAGTTGACCCTTTTCCTCCCTCCAAAGTCATGGAACACCAGATCTCCCATTTAAGATATTTCTTTCCATGATCCTCATGAAAAGCCCACATGGAAGACTTAGAGATCTTCGGTACTGTATATGTGTGAGATTTTTTTGATACAACAGGCACAATCTTGCTGTAACTGTAGCTCTCTCCATGACCTCCTATGGAATTCTTCTCAAGGCCATTCAAGGCCCCATGGTTGGTCTCATGGATATGTGTTGGTTAAGATATTCTGCTGTCCCAGGTTAAGACCTTTTGTTATCTTTAAAATTGAAACTTTATCAGAAAACTGAGGCCAGTGATTTTATATATATATATATATATATATATATATATATATATATATATATATATAATTTTTTTTTTGGTTTTTCGAAGTAGCATCTTGCTCTAGCCCAGGCTGACCTGGAATTTCACTATGTAGTCTCAGACTGGCCTTGAACTCATCCTCTTACCTCTGCCTTCTGAGTACTGGGATTAAAGAAGTTCATCATCTCTCCTGACAAAAATATTTTTATTTATGTATTTGCAAGCAGAGAGAGATAGGAGAGAGAATGGGCTCACCAGGGCTTCCAACCACTGCAAAAAGACTCCAGATGCGTGCACCTCTCTGTGCATCTGGCTTTATGTTGGTACTTGGCAATTGACTCAGGTCATTAGTCTTTGAAGGCAAGCCCTTAACCACTGAGCAATCTCTCTGGCCTGAGGCCAGTGTTTAAAGGTTATCAGGCTGCACAAATAGAAACAGGCTCTGCACTGTCTTCTAGCACTCCCTTCTCCCAGCGCCACTGATATGTCCTGCCATGTTTACATATAAAAAAGTAGCCCCAAAGTGAAGCCAATCCATTGATGTGTAGATAACTAATAAATGAAATATTCACACATAATGAGGAAAGAAATATGGGTACATGCCATAGGAATGAACTTTGAAAGCATTATGCTCAGTCCTTCACAAAAGTCTGCATATCTCAGAAGTCTATCTATAGGAAATGTTCACAGTGAACAAATTCACAGAAGCAAAATAGAAAAAAACCAGATTAATGATTGCCAGAGTTTGGGGTAGGAGGAGAAGAGGGAGGGATCGCTAGTGGGGACAGGCTTCCTTTGGAGACTGGTAGAAAAGTTCTAAAATTACAGAGTGGTGATGGATGAACAGCTTTATGAATATACTGAAACCACTAAATTGTACACTTCAAAAGGATGAACTTTTTGCTATGTAAATTAGATTTCAATTTTTAAAAGTGGAAAAAATGATAGCAATTAATAAGACAGTATTTTGAAAAATCTAACTGAAAAAGAGCTTTCAAAATCTAGATAGTCCTAGAAACATTAAAGAAACTGAATCAGTGATCAAAAACTTTCTCTTATGAAATATGGAGATGGAGGTCAAAGGGAACAAAGTTTCATTGACAAGAACTATAGTTAATATTGTATTGCATACTGGAAATTTACCAAGAAAGTGGGCTCTTGGTATTTTTAAGCATACCACAAAAAAGTAAATCTGTGGATATGGTAATTTGCTTGATTATATTAATCATCATTTCATGATGTATAATAAAAATATAATATTGTATATTATGCCTATATATTTTTCTTTTAAAATATTTATTGATTTGCGCACACACGTCTTCAAAGAAAGGCAGGGTTAGAAGCTGAGAATGGATGAGTGGGTACTGAGGTGGGCAAGACAAGGGGATGTGGGCAGAGCCTGGTGCAGCAGAGAGGTAGGTGAGGAATATGCTAATAAACCACACACAAGATGATCTTTTCCAGAGAAATCCCAACTCTTGTCTTCTACATCCCTTTCTTAAAACAATATTTTTTGTTTATTTATAAGCAGAGAGAAAAGAGGAGGGAGAGAGAGAAAGAGAGAGAGAGAGAGAGAGAGAGAGAGAGAGAGAGAGCGAATGGGCGGCTAGGGCCTTCAGCTACTGCAAACAAACTCCAGATGCATGTGCCACCTTGCGCATCTGACCTTACACGAATACTGGGGAATTGAACCGGTCATTATGCTCTGTAGGCAAGCACCTTAACTTCTAAGCCATCTCTCCAGCCCCTACATCCCTTTTTATATTTTGGCTTTTTTGTTGTTGCCTGGAGGTGGGAAATGGGCTGCTGCTGGACACAATATTCTTCGCGAGTCCCTCATGTCTTGAACCTGTGGCCTGGCAGTACAGTTTAAAATGTATTTTGTTCCACTAAGTATGAGTTGGGGAACCTGAGCCAAATTCTGGGACAGGGAGAGTGACATTCTTATATTAATAAGTCTGATAATTTTTCTTCCTCCCCTGTTTTCACTAGAGGGAATTTGGGCAAATCTCTACCCTTCAAAAACAAAATTTAATTAAAACCTATATATGTTGGAGAACAGGGTGTTAATTATAGGACTGAGAAGTAATAGTAGCTTAAATATCTTTTTGGAAAGTACTAGAGAATTACTGATATTTGAGGCATATGGCACACAATCTTTTGTTATTTCTCAAAGGGTAGAACAAATTTTAGGAAATCTTTGAAATGCTGGAGTTGCCTGTGATCTGTATTCTGTAATATGTCCATCTGCGCAACAGCTCTGCCCCCGGAAGCCCGAGTCCTACGCACAGTCCTCCCACTTACCCAAGGAAGGAGTTCGGATAAACCCACCACTGAGAGTCCAAAAGCAAAAAGTTGGAGAGATCATTTTCACAATCTGTTCAAGTGCAACAGACAAGAACAGCTTAGTTCTGCAGAAATGGTGGGTTAAAAACAAGGCTGTCCTCTCTAATGGAGAACTTGTACAATGTGTACCCCGATTCTTAGTTTTAGGGTTCAACCTTTGATTCTTTCACTGCCATATTTCTGTTACACTCCTCTGTTTGTATTTCCTGCCTTTTATGATCAGGGTTCCATGTGGTCTGGATGAAAAACTCCTTGGGAAATTCTATCATTGTATAGACAATGTAGTTCTGTTGACCTAGATGGTGTAGGTCACTCACTTAATGTGCTCTCTTGATACAATAAGGAGGTGCTATTTAAGCAATAGATGTATGACATAATGAAGCATGCTGTTCCACAAGAAACAGATGTATAGTGAAGACACAAACCAATAACATAGTCATTTATCAGCATCTGCAAGTCTTATGTATGTATATGCACCATTACATTGCTATACTTTTATGTGGCTGGCAGTGTAATAGCTGGGTTTATTCCAGCATCACCACACATATGTGAACAGTTCACTGTGCTACAAGGTTATCATGTCTATTATGTCACTAGGTAATAGAGCCATTTCATCTGCAGTATAACCTCACGGAGACACCAAGGGGTGTGCAAATCTTCGGTTTTCTGGTCTTCTGACTCTCTCCACCCTATCTAGCCTGTACTCTGTACAGAGCCAGCCACTTAAAATAACAGTTTCTGGGCTGGAGAGATTGCTCAGTGGTTAAGGTGCTAGCTGGCAAAGCCTAACAATCTGGGTTCCATTGCCCTAGTACCCATGTAAAGCCAGATGCACAAGGTGGTGCATGCATCTGGAGTTCATTTGCACAGGCTGGGGGCCCTGGCATGCCATTTTCTCTATCTCTTTTCTGCTTGCAAATAAATTTAAAAAATGAGAAAACTTTTTTGAAAAAACTTTTACAAATCAATTTCTTCACTTTATTCTCTTGCTTCATTATGTACAGTGAGTCTCAAATTTTACCCATGTTCCCATTCTAGCATTTAGAAGTCTGGCCCATCTTATTGGTCTGCAATACTCCATCCCTACTCTCTACCAAATATCCTGGGCACATCTTTATCTGGTTCTTTCTGCTGTCCAGAGTCATGGTTTGTTTTTGTTGTTATTGCTCTGACATCACACATGTTCTGGCTGTTCCCTTACTACCTAGTCCTAACATACCTAATTACTATTCACTGAGATTAGATGTGTAGAAAAATCTAGTCTCAGGGCTGGAGAGATGGCTGTGGTCAAGTACACTTCCTGAGAAAGCATGACAGCCTGAGGGGGCCTGAGACTGCTTGAGTTCAACTCCTCCAACACCACCTAAATAGCTGGATGTGGTCACACACTTTGGTAATCCCAGCAGAGACAGGAGAATTGCTGGGACTCATGAAAAAAAAATAGCAAGCCCTGGAATCAGTAAGACTCTGTCTCAAGGAAAAGCAGGTGGATGAGCAATGTAAGGCAATGTGACGCATGTTCTCCTCTGGCCTCCACAGGCATGCACACAGGGTGCTGCACCATGCACATGTACACACACACACACACACACACACACACACACACACACACACACACACACAATTCTAGTCCCTTCCTGAGATAGTCACTACTCACCTGTGACTCCCATCGCCACAAACCTCACTGATTGTGATTTGGATTTCCTTCCCATCAGCCTCAACATCAGAAGACTGGAGTAAAAGGAAAAATAATTTCATATTTTAATCATCAGGACTCTTAACCAATCACTCAGTTCCCTTGCTTCCATTACTCTTTCATTCTGTTCTCATTTTCCTCATAATGTTCACCAAAATCTGAAATTATTTTAATTCATGTACTTGAGACTACCCATCCCTCTCTCCCCCCCACACACTATACTATTTGGTTTGCTGGAACAGTACTCTGTCTTGTCTCATCTAACGCTTTCACCCTCAGCACCTTGCCTGGCACATAGGTGCCCAGATGATAGTAGTTAAATGGATGGATGGGTGGATGGATCTATTTCACAAAGCTTTGCCCTGTTGGGTTAGATAGCACAGACTTCTCACTGTCTTGTCTGTCAACTCCATATCAGATTTGATGCCTGGTGATACATATCTAGTATCTCAGCTTACTGAAATTATTTTTCTACACTTTTTTAATACATGAATCTCATTTTCTCCACCTAGACATACTTCTTATCAGCAAGAATCAAAGCTTGGAGACAGAGATCACTGGCTTTGGAGCAAGACAGAACTAGATCTAAATGCCACTCAGTACCTGGGTAACTTTGAACAAGTTATTTGACCTTCCTGAACTCTAGGATGTGAGGGTAGATAGGAGAAAACAACCCTTTCCTCAGAGGGATGGTGGGAAAAGATAATCATACCAAGTTCTTGTTACAGAGTGTTATACATAGGGAGTCATTAAACTCAGATACTTTAACTTGAAAAAAATCACTATCAGAAAATACAAAGCATATTCTAGGTATACATTATTTAAATATATGTTTTAATAGATATTATAAAGTATACATGACTAAAGTATAGTGGACTTTTAAAAGAAAAATATAGCAATAATGTGCCCACCATTCAGAATTTACAACTTTTAACATCTTATTATTGTTTCAGATCATTTCAAATAAAAATAAACTATTAACATATAGACAAGTCCCTTTTGATAATATAATTATATGATTATGACAGTTATTTCCACACAGAAATGCTATTTGAGGTTCATATCATTTAATAAAGTTTTGGCTTTCTTCCATTCTAGTCCTTCTAGAACAATTGAAGGAGCAGGTGCATCAGGAATATTTGTTGAATGAAATTGGAACAATAGTTTCCTCACACTGCAGAAATCTGACTTAACACCAATGCTCCCAGATTGTCGGAGCCCAGAGACATCTGCAATGTTTCCAGGTCATGTAGAATAGATTATTTTATCAAATTTTTCAATGCTGTGACAAGGCTGAAGAAAATTCTCTCTCTACAAGATCTCAGAGAAACAATACAAATTTAAAAGATACCAAGCAGGATATGGGACAACATATTTCCGTTCCCTCTAGACAGCATCCAGCCAGCTAGCAGAGGTTAGAAAGGCTTCCAACAGGAAAGACATGATAAAGAGGATTTTTATTAACTATTCATCACAAAATAAGTCAGATGGCAGAACCCCAACAGCATGCACAGGAGAATCAGGGTACTGGGGTCACCACCCTGCAGCCCTGAACAATCCAGCACCAAAGTGGGAGTCAGGAGAGGAGGGGATCAAGTCCAGTCTTTGCTAACCAGCTACACAACAAGCCTCATCTTGGCCCCCTTTGGGCTCAGGCTTCTCACCTGTCAAAGGACCAGATGGGAACTTTGAGCTCTTGGATTCCTGGAAACTCCAGAGCAGTGGTCATAGTCCAGTCTGCTTCTGAACAGAAGGCCCACTTCCTCACAGGTAAAACTGTGTCTGTCCCATACTCCCCATGAAGGAGCTGGAAACAATGATACTTCATTGCCTCACACTTTCTTTCTTTCTTCCTTCCTTCCTTCCTTCCTTCCTTCCTTCCTTCCTTCCTTCCTTTCTTTCTTTCTTTCTTTCTTCTTTCTTTCTTTCTTTCTTTCTTCCTCAAATGACCTTTAAAAATAGTTTTATTTATTTGCAAGCAGAGAGAGATAGAGAAGAGAGAAAGACAGAGAGAATGGGCATGCCAGGACCTCAAGCTACTGCAAGGAAATCCAGATGCACATGCCAAGTATCAGGCTTTATGTGGGCACTGGGGAATCGACCTGGGACATTAGGCTTTGCAGGCAAGAGCCTTAGCCTTTGAGTAATCTCGCCAACCCCTGCCTCACACTTTCTGTGGAGGACAAGACCAGGTAGGACTAGGATCCATTCAGGGTTTTGGAGGCTTCAGTCAAGGTGTAGGAAAAAGTGGCCATTGTCTCATGGCTGGACAGAGGCCAGATCTGCATCCTTTCTGGCTGCAGAAACATACTTTTTCCTTTTCCTCTCTTCTCCTCTCTTCTTCTCTCCTTTCTTCTCCCCTCCCATCCCTTCCCCTCCTCTCCTTTCCTTTCTTTTCCTTTCCTCCCTTCCTTTCCTCCCTTCCTTTCCTTTCCTCTCCTTTCTTTCCTTCTCTTTTTTGTGTACACAATAATGCTTTCACAATTTTCACACATGTGTAGCATTGCACTTTGCTATACATATTCACCCCTATAACTGTCTCTTAGAGCCCTCCCCAAGCAATTATCCCCTTCCCTCCTTCAAAGACTTCCCCTTCTACTTTCTTTATACTTACAGACATACATAGATACAAAGATGTACCTTCCACACCTGAGAGAAAACATGCTATTCATTCCACCCCCATTACCCTCTCTGAGCCCTCCTTCTCTAAGACCTCCTCTTCCCTTCACATAATCCTCCCTCTACTTTCACAGAGACATCAGTTTCTTGTCACACAGGCTCCTCCCAACCTGGAAGCTGGCTACCTTCGGCCATCACTAACTCTCTCCAGTGTGTGCTCCGCTCCTGCGGTGGGATGCTCTTTGGAGAGGGAATTGTCCTCAGTCACAATAGCTCGACACTCCCCAGGGGTGAAGGCTGTGCTGAAATGGGTCACGCACCACTTGCTGCAACCAGTAGCGGGTTCCTCACTTGGCAGCTTTGGCAGCGAATGCCTTCTCTGGGAACACCTTCTTGCTGGATCAGTGGAGAGTTTACTGTGTCACGCAGGGCACTGTTGATAATGCCACTTTGGCTGGCTGGATATTGGCACGGGGTCCTGTGGAAAGGGCACCATGCCATCATGACAGATGGGTTCTTGTGTTGGCATGTTATGGACTCAACAGGTCTATCAAGTATGAAGGTGACAGGCTTCCAGGGAGCTCAGAGTGTTTACTGCATTCTGAGCCTCTTATTCAGGCTGGGCTTAGAGCTGCTCACTTTTGTAGATGAATCCTGTGACAATGAAGACAAATATTAATACCCTTCTGAAAGGCTGTGCAAAAGAATTTAGCATCAAAGAAAAGTTCCACCCACCATTAGTTTTTTTTTTTTTTTTACTTTTTAAAAAATTTCTTAGTGGCAACAAATTCACAGACAGAAGTCCATCTTCCTGCCATTAGCACAAGGAATTCCTGCAAACCTGAAAGAGAGGAAAAGAAGATGCTTCCAATCTAATTTGACTTCCAAGTTCCCACTCTGTTTTGTCTTCTTATGCTTGTGTGTGTGCTTAAATCTAGTGTCGTTAAGAGAAAAGACCTTGGTTAAAATCCCCTTTAAAATACTTTTGCTAAAAATATTAAAAGATATCATACATTACTATACTTTTTTTTTCACTTGAGAGTCAGTCTCATTCCATTCAAATATAATTTGATTTGCCATTGTGACTGTTATTTCCTGTGCTTTCCTTAGAGGTGGACCAAGGGGAGGGCACTGTCAATGAAGAGAACCTCTACCAGGAAGAGAAAAGGGATAATTTTTAGTTTCCGTGTTATGTTTTTCTTAGAAATGAGATGGACATGAGGCAAGCAGCCTCATAGATGAGCTGTGCTCATCTTACAAAGACATTGCAGCCTCATAGATGAGCTGTGCTCATCTTACAAAGACATTGTTGTCCAGAAGTTGTATCTGATTTTCTCTGCTGGGGTCACTCTGGAGAAAAGAGACAAAAAGGGAGGGGTCTAAATAGAAACCACTAGAAGCTATATGGGTGCAAAGGCAATCATAGAATCTCCAGCCAAGATAATGCAATTTCATGAGGCTAATCATTATTCTCTCCAGAGTTTTCTCATCAATAATCCCACCTTCAGAGGAGGTAGGAAAGGTGGCCTTAGCCTTGCTTTAGAAGGAAAGGAAGAGATGAAGATAAACAATGCGTTTGAACTCTGAGATGGTATATTTTTGTTGTTATTTGCTTTTTGTTTTGTTTTGTTTTGTCTTGTTGGTTTTCAGACAGGGTCTCACTAGGTAGCTTGGGCTGGTGATATCACAGTGTAGCCCAGGCTGCTCTTAAGTATGTTGTCCTCTTGTCTTACAACAGGCATTACAGGTGTGTACCATCATATCTGACTCTAACCAGTATCTTACCCCTGACCAATGCTGTAATCAGAGCAGAAACATTTATCATTCAGTGTCCAATTAGACTTGTGTATGCTTCACTCCAACTTAACAACCCTCTTCATGTCATGTGACCGAGGAAAAAGTCTTTGCCGTTGTCAACCCTTTTCTCTCCTAAGGAAGACAGATGCACAAGGAGGTGCTCGGTGACGGTCAACGGAAAGGGCACAGAGGATGTAGGCTTCTGATTCGTGAACTGCCTCAGAGTCCATTCAATATGTCCAACAACCACTGGGAGAAAACAGGACTGACTGAACAATGGGTTACACTGCTCCATCTCATCACAAGAACTGGCAAAGTTGAGGCACTTGACCAGTGTTTGTTGTATGATGTGTGGTGTGGGTGGGGTGGATGCTAAGCACAAGAACAGGGGACCTTCACGCACATGGAACAAACCTCTTTACCTAAAGTGCTCAGTGGTTAGAGACATGAGTCACAGAATGGGTGTGGCAGAGTCATCCGGGTGCTCTGCAAGTGAGATCCTTCATTTCCTTACGCTTAGGGTGGAGAGGCCCATAGGTATGTCTCAGAAGTGTGTGTGGATACGGCCGCACTGTGAAGGCTTGTCTTTGCGCAGTCATCTCTGGTAGCCCTCAGATGGAAAAGAACAAGAAGGCATCCAGAACCCTTCCAGTGTGAGCGGCAGCGTAGATGTCCCTGTGTGACACCCTAGGTGGCCTTCCGGTTCCTTGTCCCTATGTGCTCGGTACCTTTTCCTGATGAGATGCTGGTTGCATAAGGGGAAACGCTACCCCTCACTTAATGATTCATCTGGCTGTTTCTCACCTAGCGTCTATGGAACTAACACTTTTGTCACCCAAACAAATTTGATAATGTTAGTGCGGTGGTTTGATTCAGGTGTCCCCCAAAATTTATGTGTTCTGAATGCTTGGTCCCCAACTGATGACAATCTGGGAATTAGAATCTTGTTGGAAGTATGTTGTTGGGGGTGGGCTTGCCAGTGTTTGACACACCTTCCTGTTGCTGTTTGCCACCTCATATTGGCCAGGAGGTGATGTTCACCATCTGCTCATGCCATCATGAAGAGCCTATAAGCCAAAATCAACCCTTTCCTTCCACAAGCTGCTTTTTGTTGGGTTCTTTCTGCAGCAATGAGAAGCCAACTACAACAGTTAGCCTTCACTTTCATTGTGTGTGTGTGTTGTTTATGTTCATATGTGTGTATGTGTGTAGGCACATATACATATGTATGCACACACATGTGATGGTCAGAGAACAACCTCAGGTGTCATCCTCAGGTATGCCATCCATCTCTATTTGAGACAGGGTCTCTCACTAAACCCAGAGGCTAGATTGGCTAGCAGGGGGCTCCAGAGCGGTGATTACAGGCACAGACCACCATGTCCAGCTTGTAGGTAATTACTAAGGATCCTTTCTGTGAGTCAAGCATTTTACCTCCTGAGCTATCTTCCCAGCTCTGTTGCCTGTACTTTCAAATCAGGCAAGTGTGATACATTTCTGATGGTTAGGTTTTGAGAAACTTGAAATAAGAGTCTGTTAACTGGGCATGGTAGTGTCTACAATATCAGTATTTAGATGGTAGAGAGACAGGACAATGAGGAGGTCAAGGTCATCCTTGGCTACATATCGAGTTCAAGGTCAACCTGGGCTACATGAGACTTTATCGCAAAAAAATCTTTGCATCAGCATCTTAATGAGAAATAACCTATTATTGCTGGTCATTAATCAGTGTGCTATTCTGTGGGGATTCAGAGACTCCAAGTTTTCCCTGGGCTGGGAGCAGACAACATTTACTTGAAGGAGACAAGGAACTGACCACAGCTAGCTCTAGGGACAGTGCCCAGAAAAGAGAAGGTGAGCCCAGCATCGGCTTGATGCTGTGGCCTGTCTCCCATGGCTTAGAGCCAGCTCTGAGTACTGGAGGGAAAATGGACTCCCAAATGCCAGCGCAGCCAGCATCTGTGTCCGCAGCCAAACCCCACGCTCATTCCCTCTGCTTTTTGAGTCATTGCAGGAATCTCATTATGAACTCATTTCAGCTCTCCAGGGAGCAAGCTGATGAAAGACACTGTTAAAATTGTATTTCAGTGTCTTGAACCTATTTAAAGCAGACTGCTGGGAGGTCATTATCATTTCTGTCATTAAAAGTGGAAACAATGCTAACAACAATAATTTTTTTTTTATTGAGCACTTGAACCACAAACATTGCTTGAACACGGATGACGTGTACCGTGCACACTATCAGGCTCTGTGGGGGCTTCAAAACAGTTTGCTGATTTTCCTTGTCTTGAGAAATTTGAAGCATATCTGGAAATCTAGATGGATCTTAGCTAATTTCAACAGAGCTAGGAAGGCCAGAGGAGAGATCCAGGGATACAGGGGAACAGGAGTCTAACTATCACCTCACTATTGGCTCCTTGTGGATATCTGGTACATGAGGCCTGTGTTCTCATTGGTACAGTAATAGACTTATTTATTTATTTAACAAATATTGATGTATACATAGAAGCAGCAGAAAAGTAGATACAATATTACATTCAAGGTAATAAATATAGCAGAAATTCATATGTTCACTCTGGTATTTATTAAAGCATGTACTATGTGGTATGCATGTTATAGGTGCTGGGATTCATCCATGAGCAAAATGGATAAGAGTTGTCTACTTTCATGGATCTTACATTCTCATAGAAAGACAGAAATAAATAATAATTAAAAATAACTAAGGGGTGAGGATGTAGCTCAGCTGGTAGAGCTACGTTAGCCTTACGTGTGCAAGGCTATGGGTTTAACCCCCCAATGCTACAAAATCAATAAATAGATAAACAAATAGACACATAAATAGTATGTATGTGAGAAGTTCAAGGACAGTAGCACAGAGTGGACTGAGTATGAGGAGAGGATGGTGACACTTGAGGAAAGGCCTGTAGAGATAGCTGAAGAGAAGAGGCCTCCAGGGCAGAGCATGCAGTCAAGGCAAGACCCTGTGATGGCAGGTCCTGCCGAGTGTGAGGGTCAGTGAGACCAGCATGGCTGAGGCAGAGTGGACAAGTGGCAGAGGTGTGAGGGAGGGCAGCCAGGTGTGGGAAGGGTGTGGCCGATCTGAGTGAAGGTGGAGAGTGTTTTATGCACTGAAGTCACATTGCTACTTTGCAGGCAGCAGTGAGGAGCGTGGACAGGAGACTGAAGACTGTGGAAGGGCCAAAGGAAGTCCCCTTGAATGCTCCTGGGAGAAGTGAGGTGTGGCAACCCTAAAATATCTTTAAAGGAAAGAGGGAAAAACAAACCAATATTTTCAAGTCCCAAAGTCAAGAAGGCTTCATGACAAACTGTATTTAGGGAGAAGAGGAGAGCATGCCCTCAGGTTTGGGTGTGGGCACTTGGGGTGGCACTGATCTCTGGGTTAGATGGATGGCACTGATCTGGAGAAGTCCACAAATCTACAGTTCACACAGTTGTGAGGTGGGGATGACACCCCATCAGGTTTCAGACATGGTACACGTGAGGTGACTGGGTTGCCAGGATGAAGAGTTGGCTGTCAGTTGTGAAGCGAGGTGATAACCACGACAGTACAGAAGCTGCTGTCAGTGTGGTGAACATTGGTGTGAGGTGACATCGGAGTGCTTGTTGATGCCTGTCTGACCTCTCCCTCTGCTTCCCCAAGAGGCCTTTGTGTTGGGTCACGTAGGTGTGATTTGTTCTGGTTGTGCATTGACTTTGGTCCATCGTGCAGACCCTGTAGTATTCTTTCCTGGCCCACATTAACTAACAGCAGTGACATATTCCAAATGGTTCTCTGAAGGGTGCTGTTTAGGTCCTGCTATGAGATCAACTGTGCCTTCCCTAATTCATATGCTGAAGTCCTTACCCCAGCATCTCAGAATGCAACTGGCTTTTAACAAGATGACTATGGTAAAAAGAGGTCATATGAGAAGGCCCTAACACAGTGAGTTGGTCTCTAGTGAGAAGGACATTTGGACACACACACACATACACACACACACACACACACACACACACACACACACACACAACGTGAGGCTGGAGGGAGAAGGCAGCCATCAGTAAGCTAAGGAAAGTAAGCTTCAGAGGACACCAACCCTGGAGATAACATCATCTCAGATTTACAACCTCCAGCTTTTGAGAAAATAAACTACTGTTACCTAACCTAGTCTATAATCTTTTGTCATACTGGTACAAGGTGACAGATAGTCCCTGAGTGACAGAAGATGAGGAGCCCTCCTGCATTTTCTTCTCATGGGCCATATTGTATTATTGGTGTAGGGTGAGGAGAGAGACTTGGTTAATTTAAAAGAGACAAGGCACAGAGGCTTTGTATTACTTTGTGAGGTGTTTTACATGTCTGGGGTGTATGTGTGTATATGCATGTTCATATGGATATGGTTCTCACGTGTGTGTGTGTGTGTGTGTGTGTGTGTGTGGCCCAGAGGTTGATGTTACTAGTTTTCCTCTATCACTTTCCACCTTTTTTTTTTTGAGACAAGAGTTTTCACTAAACACAGTACTTAACAATTTGGCTAGACAAGTAGCCAGTAAGTCCCAGGGACCCTCCACCTCCCCAGCCCCGGGGCTACAGGAGTGCACAATCATGTCTGGCAATTTACATGGATGCTGGGGTCTGAGTTCAGGTCCTCATCCTTAGGTGGCAAACACTGTACCCACTGAGCCATTTCCCCAGCTATGTAATTGTTTATGTGTATACATTAATCTAGTATTGGGTATATGAGACTGGAGTTCAGAGAGAAAGATGGGCTGGGGAGAGCACTTTGGCAACTGTACCACTGGGAGTGATATTTGAAGATGTTTGAAATCTGGTTTCCATGGTAGGGCAAGGTTGGAAAACCTGTGATTTCATGAGAGTGCTACTCTGAAGCAGTTACAAAAACATATTGTTGCAAATAATTTCCTTTGAGTCCCGATATTTTAAAATGTTATTTTTTAAGACAATCTGAAAAAAATTCTCTGACTAAAAATTCTATATACATCTTCTTTGGCCAAGCAAAACCACTTCTTAGAGTTGTTTTTTTTTTCTGTAGATAGAGATGAGTGAAAATATTCAGCTGTTAGGCCATTTTCTGTTTATAACAAGGGAACTTTAGAAATCATCTCTACGTTAAAAAGGAAGGATGCATTAAAAACTGTAGAACTATAGTACACCCACATAACGTCACGCTGTGTGTGGTCACTATGACCTTTTTCTTTTACATAATATGAATTAACCATTTTAAAGTATCCAACCTGGTAGCACTTAGAAGATTCACAATTTGTGCAATTGACCCTTAATCTACTTTGAAAACAGTTTTATTGCTTTACAAAGAAACCCATACCCATTGAACAGTTACTCTATAATTCCTATTGGCTTTCTGTCTCTGTGGATATATCTATTCTGGTAAGTCCATATAAGTAACCATACAATATCTGGTTTCTTTCTCTTGGTTTACTGCTTTTGAGGTGCATTATATTATAACATGGATCAGCATATCATTCCATTGTGTGGGAAAATTATATTCACACACATATGTCACAATTTGTTGTCTTTCCCTTATTATTAATGTGAACAATGTGACTATAAACATACGTATATTGTACCTGAGAGCCTGTTTTCAATTCTTTGGAGCACATTCCTATTAACAGCATTTCTGGGTCTTATGTTGAACTTTCTGAGGAAGTGTCAAACTATTTTCCAAAGTGACTGAACCATTTTACATCCCCAACAGCAATGTCTGTAATGTCCACATCTTGCTGATAGAGATATTTTTTGAGACAAGGTCTTGGTAGGTAGCCCAGGAGAGACTGAACTCATTAGGTAGCCCAGGTTGACTTCAATCTTACAGAAATCCTCCTGACTCAGCCTCCATGACTAGTTAAAAAAATTTTTTTGACAACCATCCTCATAGGTATGAGCTGGCACTGCCTTGTTGATTTGGCTTGTCCCTCCCTCCCTAATGCCTGAGGGTGTTGGCCATTTTTCATGTCTTTCTTGACCATTTATATTTCTACTTTAGAGAAAACTATTCAAGCCTTTGACCATTTTAATTCAATTATATTACTTTTGTTGTTAATTTCCATTATTTAATATGATCTAATATTAATATTTAATATTAATATTATTTAATATTATTAAAATGGTTATTTAAATAATATTATTTAGTATTTAATGTTATTTAATATTATGATGTGTGTATGTATGATGTATGTATAGGCATGTGCATGTCATGGCATGCCCACCCCAGGCATACGGAGTCAGAGGACAACCTTTGGGGTGTTGGTTCTCTCCTTCCACCTTGTTTGACATAGGGTCTCCATTACCATTTGTCACTGGAAAGGCCAGACTAGCTGGCCCCGGACTCTGCCTCCCATTGCTTTGGGATTACAGGTGTGTGCTCTACTTTGCATCCAAATTACAGTTGTCAGGCTTGCAAAGCCTTTAGCCACTAAGCCAACCCCTGTAAGTATGCTTTATATATTATGAACACTAGATGAATGATTTGTAAATACCTTCTCCATTTCTATGTTGCCTGACTTTCTTTTGCATGTGGCCATCTATCCAGTTGTCCCAGTAGGAAGTTTATTTGTTTGTTTGTTTATTTCTGGAAACAAGGTCTCACTATGTTGTCTAGGCTGACCACAAACTCCTTGAGTCCAGTGATCTTCCAGTAGTAGCCACCTCAGTGGTTGGGACTACAGGTGAACATCACTGCAACAGTACAGCAGAGGGATTTTTATTAATGGGAAAGTCATTTATAATATATTTAATGGGAAAAGGCATGGTATACAAGAGTGTAATATAAAACCAATCTCATTTTTGTTAAAAATGCATCTATGTAGACTTATCAAATCTCAACTGTTTCTAAATGCAACATCACTGACTTCTACATATCTGTTTCTCAGGTTAAATTTCACAGCTGTCCATGGAGCTTTCATACTTTCTTAGTGAAAATTCACCAATTTATCAATGACCTACTAAGAATGTGGTTTACATCTTCCACCCCTAAGCAAACAGTGATCTCTTAAGTAGAGATCCTTTTTTTTTTTTTTTTTTTTTTTTGGTTTTTCAAGGTAGGGTCTCCCTCTAGCCCAGACTGACCTGGAATTCACTATGTAGTCTCAGGGTGGCCTTGAACTCATGGTGATTCTCCTACCTCTGCCTCCCACGTGCTGGGATTAAAGGAGTGTGCCACCACTTCCGGCTTAAGTAGAGCTCCTTTTAAGCAAAGTGGTATGGAGTCAAGGCTGACCTCAAGTTCCTTAGGTGGCTGAGAATGACCTTGAACTCTTGATACTCCTGTGTCCATCTCTCAATTGATCTGATTATAATCATGTACCACCATGTATAGTTTATGTAATATTGGGGATGGAACCCAGGGCTTAGTGAATGCTACTGAGTCACATCTCCAGCCTGCTACTTGTATTTTAAACAACACTAACATACTTGGCCTCTCTGTACTTGACCTTGGCTTGCCCTTCTGCCCCAAGCATATTTGTCTCCCTTTTAATTATGCAGAATAACCAGCTCTGCTTCAGCTCCCACCCGATGTTTGGATTTCTCTTCCCAAAGGACTGTTCAACCAAGGGATGTTGGGTCCCCAGCTCCCATCCCCCACTCCTGAAGGATGAAAGTGGTAGTGGATAGCAATAGCAACAGTGTGTATAGCAATCAGAGAAAAGTTCTAGGAAAAATATCACCCCCATTAACCATGTTAAAAGCCATTTTCTCATAGTAATGCTTTTAAAAGTCATTTGATTTTTCTACTTGGGCTTATTTGTATTTTATTCAATAAACATATTGATTTGAAATCATATTTCCTTATTTAAAAATAGATCACTATGTTGAATCATTGATCAGAAATGATCTGATTCTTAAAAGCCTACTAAAGTGCTCACTCCAGCATCATACTTATTAAAAGTGGAACCATAAAAACATCCTCATGGCCCTTGTACAAGGATGATATGCAAATTTGTGAAGTGTTCTGTAGTATTTTTTAAACTACTAAAATAATACAGAGGGAAGGAATAAAGAAAAAAAAAAGAACTCACCAAGTCTCAAGACTCACCCAAAGAAGAGGAGATGAAGGAAGAGTGAGGAGAGTTCAGGACATGTTTAGAAAATGGCAAGGTGATGGAGAGAGCAGCTGGCTGGCAGTGAAGGCATGAGGAGAAGAGCTGGTCTATTCATGGGTACATGAGGATTAGGAGAACTGGTCTATCCTCGGGTACATGGGGATCTGGAAAGCTGGACTCTCCTGAGGTACATGGTTGTTGCAGTCAGCTTTCTAGTTGCTGCGCAGAAAGAACCCAAACAAAAGCGGCTTGTGGAGGAAAGGG
>PVHP010005710.1:0-63928 GCA_004024765.1 Zapus hudsonius
TATATAAGCACTGAAGCTGCAAAAGTAAAGTTGCAGCAGCACAGCATTCAATTGTGTGTCTGTCTGTCATTTCCTCGCCGATTCCTGACTTCTCCTTGAGCCTTCTCCCTGGTTCTCCCGCAGTGGTGGTCTCCCTCTGAGTGGTCTGCGGCAAGGACCAGCTCTGATCTTGGAGGTTTCCAGGTTCTGGTGAGTTTCCCCTCGTCTCAGCCAGCCTGGCCGACATGGAGGGAGGAAGCCACTGACTCTACGGAAGGCTGGAATTAGAAATCCAGTGTGGAAGGAAGATCGAGTGAAAGTACCTCCTTTTTCCTTCTCTTTCTTTTTTAAATTTTTATTATTTTTTGAGGTAGGGTCTTACTCTAGCTCAGGCTGACCTGGAATTCACTCTCGTCTCATCTCAGGTTGGCTTTGAACTCACAGCACTCCTCCTACCTCTGCCTCAGGAGTGCTGGGATTAAAGGAGTGTGCCACCATGCCCGGCCTCCTTCCTTCTCTTAATCTAATAAAATCCCTCTAAATGTTACCTCTGGCCTATGGATTTTAATTCTTTAAATTCAAAAAGACAAGGATCCAGGTACTCTAAATTTTGTTGGTGTATTGGTGTATTGGCAAGGAACCCCAATATTCCTGTTTCACAATGAAAGGGAACTAAAGTCAGCTCAAGGTGATTGGCTCTGAACCTGTAGCTCTCCAGCTCTCCACACCAGATTGCTAATCGGTCAACCTTGTGGAATCTTTAACACTGCAGCCATTTGTCTGGGATTTTCACGTCACGTGTGCCAAATTTCACTAATGTAAAAACCTCCAATGAAAGTGAAAGAATTGATTTTTTATGATCGAGTGATATTTCGCTGTGTATATAAGTCAACATTTTCCTTATCCGTCTGTTACTGTGGGAATCAGGACCCCTTGTGTTCAGAATCTCTTTGATAAAAGAATTTAAAATGGTTTCAGAGGGAACTTCAAGGACCATTTTATTAGATGTGGGAGAAAAACAACAGGGCAGGTAAGGCGTATAATAAAAAGAGGGAAAGTCATGTCTTTGAGTTAGAGGTAAGTCTCTGAGCAACCTCTCGGAGAGAGAAAACAGACATGTAGACATGCCATGGTCTCTCGCTGTTGCAAACAAACTCCAGACACTTGCATCACTTTGCATCTGGCTTTACATGGGTCCTGGGAATTGAACCTGGGCCAGTAGCCTTTGAAAGAAAGCGCCTTTAACCACTGAGGCATCTCCCCAGCCCAATCAGTATTTATTTATTATGAGATTATGAGGCCCTTTCCTCAGTATGAATGTGCTCATAAAAATGGTTATCAAATACTAGAATGCCTTTTATAATGAAAATATTTTTGTAAATTATTGCCACAATGCCCCTACAATCTACATATTTATCATCATAGATGCTGAATTATTTTAACTTTTTTTAGATTAGTGCCTTTTTTTAATGAACTTCCCAAAGCAGGATTTATACGTTATGTCCTGTGAACAATTTTCACTAGACTTTTTTCATTTTCACCTGTGCTGTGCTAATAAGTCTCAAATTAAACAGCTCCATCAGATCTCGGCAGCTGGTACTGTCCCCCACTGAGGATCACAAACTGAAAAATGATTATTTGGGGAGGCTTCATAATTATACCAAAATGAAAATCTTGGCAGCCAGGAGATCCATATTTTTCAAGATTTGAGAGAAAATTTAATGAAAGTGCCACAAATACATTACTTAGGATCATAGTTTGCAGTTAATATGAGGTCCTTTTCTCTGTGGACTTCAAAGTCTTGACTAATTAATTAGTCTAATTCCCTTGTCTTCCTGATGGTCAAGCATTCTAACAGACCTCTGGAGTCCAGAGTGGGCAGGAGAAGTATAGGGGGAGCTGCGCGTGGGTCTCCAGGCTGGGCAGGTGGGGACACCTGCTGGGTGTTCCACTTTGATTATTTTATTTGCCAGTTTATGACCTTGGAAGCCTCAACCCAGTTGTGAAGCAACATCCACAGGCTACGTCTGTTTCCTTATTGGACCACAGCCTCGCTCATTGGCAGTTTGTCACGACTACTGTCACCTGCAATGGCAGAGTTGAGGCTGGACCACAAAGATTAACTGCTTTCTGTCTGTACCTTAACTGAAAGAACGAGTCTGCTGGCCTCTGCCCTGACCTCTCTCAACTGACGTCACCATGGACAATAAAGCGCAACACGCGAGGGCGAAACATGGAAGAGGTCAGCCTTACATTTGTTTTATCAGGATTCCCATCGACGAGGCCTTAAAACTCAAGTGCATCCATCCATCCAAGCCGGGAAGATGGCTCAGTGGGTGAAGATCTGAGTTTGATTCTCAGAACCCGTATGAATGCAGGTGTGGGGGCGCAAGCTTGTAATTCCAGCCTGGAGAGCTGGACACAGGAGGACCCCATCTCCAACAGAAGAACAGATGGTTCTTGCAGAATGACACCAAGGTTGTCCTTTGGTCTCCACACGCATGCCCACATGTAAGCGGACACCCACACACGCTCTCACACACCAAGAGCACCTATCCTGTCTACACAGCACACCAGCCATGGTGTCCAGGCTGCCACCTGACTCACGCTGCGGGCAGGCTCCGCCGTGTGATCTGGTCACGTCTGTGTGCAGCTTTCAGAGGGGCCGACACAGTCCTAAGGCCTCAGGGTCGTGTCATAAAACAGAGCATCAGGGGACGAGGTGAGGCGTGCTTCCCTTCAGAGAGACAAAGCTGGGTGCTGGGGGGCTCGGGGTTCTGGAGAGTCCGTTGTGCAGTCTGGTAGGATGAGAGCAGGAGAAAGGTGCAGCAGTGGGGGGAGCACCAAGGTGGGTGTGGGAGCAAGTGACAGGAGACTGGTTCTCTAGGGCGGGAAGGTCTGGCAGCTCTGGGCACACCCTGGCACCATGGAGTCAGTGAGGATGCTTTGCTTTGCCCACTGCACACTGAAAGGGACAGAGAATTTCCATATGCAATTAGCTGACAGACCCTTTCTATTGCATCAGTTTCACCTGTAAATTTTTTTTGTTTTGTTTTAGCGATAGGGTCTCACTGGAGCCCAGGCTTACCTGGAATTCACCATGTAGCCCAGGCTGGCCTAGAACTCCCAGCGATCCTTCTACCTCTGCTGGGATCAAAGGCGTGTACCGCTATGACCGGCTTTTGTGAAGTTTTTGATAGAAAATTAAAGCAGACTCGACCCTGAGAAACCTGGTCAGGTGCTGCTCCTTCCTTCACAACTCTTCCTGAAGGTCTTCAGCCTGTTTTTGTATGTGCCACCCTGCGGCACCCTCTCCCAGTGGGGCTTCTCTCAATTGCTCTTCTCGTGGGGATGGGCATTCTTCCCCGATTCCTGCTAGCCTCCCTTCCTCAGTGAGAACCACCCAAAATACTGTCTTCCAACTCTGCTGCCTCATATCCCTACAACACGAGCCTTTGACATGCTGTTTGCTTTAGGCCCCAAATCGGCTTGTGTTTGAAATTGTAGGAAGGGCTCTGATTGTTAGGTACCTGGTGGGTGGGTGGGTGGGTGGGGTTGGTCTCTGCCTGCCCAGGACTGGCTGCTCCAGCCTTTCTCCCAGCAACCACAGCGGCTCCAGCCACTGCAGTGTGGCCTCACTTCTCTTCTCTAAAGATGCCACTGCGCTGAACACAGTTGTCCACCAAGTGCTCATACAGGCGGATGCAGGTACTGGGCTCCTTAGAGTCGTTTCCAAATGTAATCTTCTTGGCCCACGGACAAGTTTGAGGAAAAACTACACATTATGATGCAATATTTACATAACAGACTGTTGAGAGATAACTAAATGTCAAGCTCAGAAACTCATTTTTTTTAATTAAAAATATTGTATGGGTTAGAGAGATGGCTCAGCAGTTAAGGTGCTTGCCTGCAAAGCCTAACGAACCATGTTTGATTCCCCAGTACCCACATAAAGCCAGATGCACAAAGTGGTGTATGTATCTGGAGTTATTTGCAGTGGCTAGAGGTGTGCTCATTCTCTCTCTCCTGCTCTCTCTCTCTCTCTCATTTGCAGAGAGAGAGAGAGAGAGAGAGAGAGAGAGAGAGAAAGAGAAAGAGAAGAGAATATGGATGCACCAGGGCCTCTTGCCACTGCAAATGAACTCCAGTTGCATGTGCTACTTTGTGCACCTAGCATTACATGGGTACTGGGAAATCAAACCTGAGCCATCAGGTTTTGCAAGTGTTATAGTCAGCTCACACTGCTGGGATGAACCTCCAAACCAGGCACAGTTTATGGGAGGAAGAAGGGATTTCTTGAAGCTACAGACCCAGGGGAAGTTCCCTAATAGCAAAAGAGGCTGGCCCCCTTTCACAGGTTCAAGCAGAGAGAGAAACCACCATCCAAGGCAAAAACAGTAAGTTCATCAGAGCTCAGTCTTTGCATATCTATGGCTGGAATTCCAGATCAGGGCTGGAGCCTAGGATCCAGCCAGGCCAAGGTGGCACCTTCTCCAGCCTCCTGGCTGGAGACAAATTATAAGCTTTAAAATAAACTCTTGAATCTATTTAAACTACCACAGCAAGCAAGCACCTTAACTGCTTAACTGTCTCCAAAAGCCATGTCTTATCTCTTTGAGACAGAGTGTGGAGGCAGGGAGTATGGGTGCTGGAGCCCTCTGCCTCTGCAGACTCCAGAAGCATGCACCACTTTGTGCATCTGGCTTCTCATGGGCACTACAAATTGAATCCTGGCCAGCAGGCTTTGCAAGCAAGTGTCTTTAACTATGGAGCCATCTCTCCAGCCCTCTCATTTTCATTGTCAACATTTAGGGCCTTTCCATGCAGACGGTACCTTCCTCCATCTGAGTGCTGGCCAGGCCGGCCCTGCTTTGCTTCTGAGATTACTGTGGGATGGTCAGACACAGCTATTCCTTATAATACAAAATTACAGGCTCTGCAATTTCTTTTACCCTTATATAAAGGACATACTCATTGAATCCTAATTTGTTAGTAACAACTGCGTTCCAGTTCAAGTTCATACACACATTGTGCTTTCAAACAAGTAGGAAGCAACCTTTGGCTGTTTGGTGGCTCACCTGAAGTTCCCTTTCACCTGCCATAGGCCTGATGCTGATCCTAAAACAATAGGACTAGGCATTGACAATATTCCCTCTTGTCATAAGCCTTCCAATTATTGAAAATGAAATGATTCCCTACAGAGAAGAAATCATTAAATATATAGTAAATAATGAGGTTAATTAATTTAACCCTTCTAATTAGGAAACTAATTAAATCAGAAAATTAAAATTGACACAGACATTAAAATTAGGAAGTCCTGAGTTTAGATCTAACAATTGTCCCCCCTGTCGCAGCCCCTTTAGAAGAGGACTCTATCAGGTCCAGGAACTAGCAGTCAACCAGTGGACTGCTTGCATCTTAAATAGTATATTGCCCACAGTATCAATGTTAGTTTTCGAGAGTTTAAGTCCGAAAGGATGAGTTGAGCTCAAACTCTCTGGGCTTCACTTTTCTAAAACTAGAAAAAAATTTTAAATCTAAAAAAGATTCAGAGCTGGGGCGATGACTCCAGTGGAAAAGTACTTGCCACACAGCATGAAGACTTGGGTTTGGGTCCCAGCACCCATGTAAATGCCCGATGTGGTGGCACAGGCCTGTGATCCTGGTGCTGAGAGGCAGAGGCAGGGGACCCCTGGGACTCCCAGGTCCAGCTGAATTGGTTACCTGGACTCATTGGGGAGAACTGTCTAAACAGCTAAGGTGGGGGAGAGGCTGGGGAGATGCTCAGTGGTTACAGGTGCCCATCTGTAGAGCCTGATGGCTTGGGTTCAACTCCCCAGCCACCCAGGTAAAGCCAGATGCACAGTGGTGCATGCGTTTGCAGCAGCACGAGGTCTGCTCCATCCATTCTCATGCTCTGTCCTTGCAAATACATAAGGATACACATAATGGGAGGAAAAGACACTGAAACAAAACAGAGACTGAGAGGGGAAGACGTATGGGGAGGGAGTCATAATGGTTTATGGTCTATAATTATGGAAGCTATCAATAAAAAATTTAAAAAGAGATTTAAACTTCCTAGTCTTCAAGAGGCTGGGGTTAGAGCTCGAGTCCAGCTCTACTAGGTGTGCACAGAGCCAGCCCTGAGCTCTGGCTGTATTCTCTGCTATGAAGTGAGCCAGCTCCTTCCACCATTAATCTTCCCCTGGAATTTGTAAGCCTGAAATAAGCCCTTTCCTCCCATAAAAAACAAAAAGGTGGAAAGTGAGCCAGGCATAGTGGCACATGCATTTATCCTAGCACTTTGGAGGCTGAGGTAGGGGGATCACCATATTCCAAGGCCAGCCTGGAACTTCAGAGTACCAGGTCAGCCTGGGCTTAGAGAAGACCCTACCTAAAAAAAAAAAAAAAAAGTGGTTGAGGAAGACATCTGATGTTGACCTTTGGCCTCACACGCATGTGTACATGCATGCACCCCCATGCATATAAACATACATACACAGACATGCAGTTGAGATTTGCTCCTGTCATCCCGGAGACGGACATGAACTTAAGTGGGTGTGGCAGACTAGTTGTTAGGATAGAGCCATTTAGAGCCATTGCCACAGGACAAGATCCCCACCTAGGTCTTCATCAGCCGTCTGGTGGACCAACCGGTAAAATTTAGGATCGATTTGAAAACAAGCCATTTCTGTGGTTCCATTCTGTCATGCCTGTCAACATGGATATAGATATCTAACCTCCGGGGAATTCTAATAACTCACAACAAGGTGTTGGTTAAAAATGATGGTTCTAAGTCCAACACATGGAAGCATGTGTCCTGTTAGACATTGTGGGACTCTAAAACTGAACATGGTAGTTCAAGACCACCCTTGCCTACATACTGAATTTAAGACCAACACAAGTGACATGAGACCCTATTCCAAAAACAAAGAAATTGGAGGCCTCTGTAGACCTTTCATGTTTGAGACAGGATCTCATGTAATCAACATCAGAGTCCGCATGGGCGGGGTTAGGGCACCGCTGAGTGACAGCTGAGTGCAGGACGGCGCCAGAGCTTGGAGCATGGCCAGCACGTTGTGGCTTTGCTATAGCCGTCTTCAGGGGAAAATGAATGTGCAATGTAGGATTCAATGAACTGTGGTGCTAACAGTGGGCGAGATGATTCTATAAATGTTGTGACTCTTTACTGACATGGAAGTGTGCACACACACATCCGAAAGGCTCTTGCTGTGCAGCCCAGGCCGTCATCAAACTTGAGGCAACCTTCTTACCTCAGCCTCTGAAGTGCTGGAATACTACAGGCCTATGCCACACATCCAACTACGAAGACATTCTTGATTATTTTTCACTTTCAAAGTGGTGACAGAAGGGTGAGAGTTATTTTTCAAGGGGAAATATATTTCTATGGGACAATTTCTGAAAGGAAGTCAATAGCGATTTGGGGTAACATTTTCCCCTTACCTATTTTTCCAGTTTTTTTTTTTTTTTTTTTTTTTTTTTGGTTTTTCGAGGTAGGGTCTCGCTCTAGCCCAGGCTGACCTGGAATTCACTATGTAGTCTCAGGGTGGCCTTGAACTCATGGTGATCCTCCCACCTCTGCCTCCTGAGTGCTGGGATTAAAGGCGTGCACCAAGTTTTTCTTGAGACATGCCTTATATAGCCCAGGCTGACCTTGAACTGTGTGTAGTTGTAAGGCAGGCAAGCACAGGGGTTAGTCTAGTCATAGGGACACTACTTGAACTGGGGAATAAACACACCCCTTTCCAGAACACAGTGACAATCTGTTGTGAACCAGGACCTCAGTGACAATCTGTTGTGAACCAGGACCTCAAGCTGTACTGAGCTCTACACATGAACTAGTTCCTCCTTCCCTTAGCAACCATTCCTTTTTTTTTTTTTTTTTTAAATCTTTATTACCCCAAACTAGATACATTGTATGAGCAAATATTGTGTTGGTATTCCCATTTCCCTCCTCCCTGTCCCCAATCCACTGGGCATCCTCCTCAGTGGGCATACTGGGTCAATCTATGGGGTAGGGGGTTATGGAGAGCACAGAAGGCAGCCAGCCCCCCCCCCACTTTGTGTGTTGTAGCTGAGGGGGCGATGTCTCTGGGTGATCTCCCCCACTGTCTGTGATGGCTAAAGTTCTATCATCAATAGATCAGATTAGGAATCCACAGACATTCCTCTTGTGAGGGTCTCTGAGGATACTTACTTCTAGAAAAGATTGACTTCCTCCGGAGTGGGCAGTCTTCTTGGTGGTGGGCTACATGTAGGGAAGCTCTGGGAGGAGAGTCCCTTCCTCTCACCTGGCTGCCCATGTTACCTGCTGGTGTTTTCACTTGTATGTGCACCTATCCTGTTCTGCTATCCTTTGTTGGCATTAGAACCAAGTTTCCTCAGTCTTCCAGCGTGGACTGAGCAGCTAGTGGCTCGTCGACTCTCCAGTCTGCAGACTGCTATTGTTCAGCTGCTATAAGCCGATCCAATTAATTCTTCTCAATACAATTTATTCTATCAGTTTTGCTCCTCTAGAGAACTCTGATACACCACCACATTGTACAAATTTACTGACAATAAGTTAAATTTTTTAACTCATTTTTATAGGGTACCATAGATTGAATTTAGGGCCATACATATATTGGGGAAGTGCTCTACCACAAAGCTATACCCCCAGACTTTGGCATATATATTTGGCATATAATTTTACCAATAATTAAATGAAAGAAAATTTTCATATTAATGAATGCATTTATTTTTTACATACAGAATAGAGCAAGGCATGGTGGTGCACAGCTTTAATCCCAGCACTCAAAAGGCAGAGGTAGGAGGATTGCCATGCGTCAGAGGCCACTCTGAAACAACATAGTGAATTCCAGGTCAGCCTGGGCTATAGTGAAACCCTACTTTGAAAAAAGAAAAAAACAAAATTAGGGCTGGAGAGATGGCTGAGCAGTTAAGGCGCTTGCCTGCAAAACCTAACAACCCAAGTTCGAGTCCCCAGTACCCATGTAAAACTAGATGCACAAAGTGGTGCATGCAACTGGAGTCTGTCTGCAATGGCTGAAGGCTCTGGCACACCCACTCTCTCTCCTTTTTTTTTTTTTTTGGTTTTTCGAGGTAGGGTCTTGCTCTAGTCCAGGCTGACCTGGAATTCACCATGTAGTCTCAGGGTGGCCTTGAACCCACGGCGATCCTCCTACCTCTCTGCCTCCCGAGTGCTGGGATTAAAGGCGTGCGCCACCACTCCCGGTGTCATTCTCTCTTATATCCTTCTCTGCTTGCAAATAAATAGCTGAGTATTTGCACCTTCAACTTTTTTCCTAGTTGCTATGTGTATTCTTTTGAGGCAGGTAGGGTTAGTAGCAGGCTAACTTGGGACTCTCTAACCCAGGCTATCTTTGAACTCACGGCAAACTCCCCATCTCAGGACTACAGACATGAGCCACCACTTAGTCGATATGGATTTAATTAGCTAATTAATTAGAGACAGGGCCTCATGTAGCCCAGGCTGGCCTGGTACTTACTCTAAGTAGCCAAAGATGGCCTTGAACTTTTGACCCTCCTGCCTTCAGCCCTCCAGTGCTGGGATCACAGATGTGCACCAGTACCCCAGGCTCATACAATGCTGGGGATCAAACCCAGGGCTTCATGCATACTAGGAAAGCACTACCAACTAAGCCCTGACATTATGATTTTATAATCTTAATTCTGAGAACACGGCTGCACTAAATGTGTAGTACAAAGTGGCAGAAGGATATTCAGAAACATTCCAGAAACTATTGCAAGTTCTGTTCTAACCCCAAAGCAAACTTCATTTAGCGTTTGTGTGAGAAATTCAAACAGCATTTGTTCTATAACATGTACGTGTGGAGGACATGCGTATGCACGTTCGTATGTGTTCTTCAGTCACTGTGCCTGCACCTTATTATCCGAGGCAGGGTCTCTCACTGCTCTAGGGACCCTCCTGTCCCCTCCCCTCTGCTGGGATGGCAGGCAGGTGCCATCGGGGCATCTTACAGGGGTGCTGGGGATCTGTACTCAGGACCTGATTGTGCAGCTAGCACTTACCTCCCAGCCATCTCCCCGACCTCTCAAGTAGGAATTTTAAAATCAAACACTATAGCATAATGCAATTCAAAGATAATATGAATTCTTACATTCTTAGTGATGTAAATTAGAAGGCTTTGTTTTCCAGTTAAACCATGTTCCTCCAAGAGCAGAGAACACTACATGCAGTAGAAACGCTGTGATTCATAATGCTCAAGTCTTGAATCCGGGCTGTTTCAGACAAGCTTTGTGGTGCTGTGTGCTACGACAGTGTGTGCCTGAAACCGAGGCTGCAGTGAAGCTGTGTGATGCAGCTTGGGAAGCTCTGCCAGAAACACCCTGGATTTGGGCTGGAGAGATGACTTAGTGGTTAAGGCACTTGCCTCCAGTGCCTAAGGCCCCCGGTTCAATTCCCCAGGACCCACATAAGCCAGACCCACAAGGTGGTAGCCCTGGTTTCTCTCTCTCTCTGCTTGAAAATGAATAAATATTTTTAAAAAACCCACCCTGGATTCATTATACATTTGCCTTTGAAGTAAGTATTGGTCAATGCACGTTTAGAAACTTTTTAGTACGGCCAATTTTTCCCCTGACTCCTATATGGGCTCAGGACCCCCAGTTTAAGGAACTGAAGCTGGTTGTCTATTAATCCATACTGATCAAGACTCACAGAGACACTGCACAAATCCAAATGCATTTGTAAAAAGCCATCAAAAGTACTTCTTGGGGAGAAATATCTTAGTGCGATAGTGGCTAATGGAGGTGAAAAACATCAAAACACATTATAGACATGCATGGAATTTTAAAACAAAAATAAAATTTATAGCTGGGTGTGGTAGTGCACACCTTTAATCCCAGAACTTGGGAGGCTGGGGTAGGAGGATCACTGAGTTCTGGGCCAGCCTGGGCTACAGAGCGAGTTCTAGGTTAACTTGGGCTAGAAAACCTGCTTCAAAAAAATAAACAAGCAACTGCCTCAGGCTTCTGTTAGTGTTTGAATTAAATATGGGCTATTTTACTTTTCAAAGATTTGCACATGTGTAGTGTATATGTGTATACTGTATATGTGTAGTGTATGTGTGTAGGTATGGGTGTAGTGTATGTGTGTACTGTATGGTTGTGTATGTAGTATGCGTGTGTACTGTATGTGTAGGTATGGGTGTGTACGGGTACACCAGGGTCTCCTCCCACTCTAAATGGAATGCCAGATGCCTGTTCCACTTTGTTCACCTAGCTTTCCGTGGATGGTGGAGAGCTGAGCTTGGGCCAGCAGACTTCAAGCAGGCACCTTTCATCTCTGAGTCTTACAAGCCCCTGCTTAGTGTTTTAAATGTCAGCTTTCACTTTTTTGACTTTAATTTTCCAGGAGAAAAGAACTGTTATTACTACTTACCAAATTAGCACCAGCATTCTCAAAAAATTGTCAAGCAAAGTGACCAGGCTTTGAATTCACTTGAGGAACTTCTAAGACCACTCAAGGAATCCTATTTTGGTGTGCGTGCCTCGAGGTCACACAGTCAGTGAAGAGTTAAGGTATCAATCCAGGCCACTTCCCATGCTCTCTTTTTCTGTATCTTGCTCAATATTCCATACAGAAATAGATATTCTGTTAAACTGGCTTTTATGAATTTCACTGTTTACTTTTAAAAAGTGAGTTGTGGGCTCGAGAGGCGACTCCGTGGTTACAGGCACTTGCTTGCAAACCCTGCAGGTCTGGGTTTGATTCCCTAGTACTTGTTAGGAGAGTAGAGCGGTCAGAGCCATGTGAGAAATAAGGAAGAGAGGGACTCCAGCCACAGCCACAGTGCACCCCCAGTGTGGGGAGGGCTGAGCAGGAGCTGGGGGTAAAGTGTTTCTGGCTGTCTCTTGTTCACTTTTGAAGGTGAAATGAGAAATGGGGTAGCTAAGCCTCTAAAGAGGGGGTTAGGGCCCAATACTAATGGTTCCTGCTTTTGTGGTCACAGGAAGTTCTGTTTGTCCAGAGACTTTCTAACCCTTCAGTCCTCAGCCAAAGCTAAGAGCACAAAGCATGCGTCAGCTCATTTGCGGTGGCAAGAGGCCCCCGGGGCACCCATTCCTCTCTGCTTGCAAAGAAAGAAGTAAATAAAAATATTTTTAAAACTTTTTATTGGGGACTGGAGAGATGGCTCAGCAGTTAAGGCATGTGCCTGCAAAACTTAATAACCCGGGCTTGATTCCTAGTACCCACACAAAGCCAGATGCACAAAGTCAGTTTGTTTGAGGTGGCTAGAGGCAATGGTATTCCTAGACTTTCTCTTTCTTTCTGATTGCAAATAAGTAAGATACTAAGGGAAAAAAATCCCTTTTTATTGATAGCTTCCATGATTATAGATAATAGACCATTTTATTTCCCTCCCCACACTCCCTCATATCTCCTCCCCTCTCATTAGTCTTTATTTTGTTTCTGTGTCATCATCTCTTCCTCCTATTACGAGGGTCTTGTGTAGGTAGTGTCAGGCACGTCAACATCATGAATGTCAAGGACATTTTGTGTCTGGAAGTCTGCATTGTGAGCAGTTCTACCCTTCCTTTGGCTCTTACAATCTTTCCACCACCTGTTTCGCAATGGACCCTGAGCCTCGGGAGGTGTGATAGAGATGTCCCAGTGCTGAACACTCCACTGTCGTTTCTTCTCAGCACTATAGTGTCTTCTGAGATCCCAGTGGTCACCGGCATCTGAAAAGAGAAGCTTCTGTAGGCAGAATTGAGAGTAGAATTATTATATGGGTATGAACATTACAAAAAAAGGTGCTTACAAGTCAGTTTGGTGGGTATAATATATGAATTTATCCAGACAACAGCAGGAGTTATTCCCCTAGGGATCATGACCTCCCTAGCCATAGGCTTTTGACTAGGTCTTCAGTACCAGGCATGTATTCCCTTTCGTGGAGCGGGCCTCCAGTCCAGTTAGAGTAGTTGGTTTCCCCCACAATAGACTGGCCACTATTATACCAGTTGATATATTTGGCCTGGGTGGAAAAATGTATTTTTAAATTACATGAAAAGTGAGTTGCCATTTGTCTTTAGCTCCTATTTTCAAACTCCCTCAAAACATCTACGATCCAAATGAAAGTCCCATGAAGATCTTTCTTCCCATTAGGCGGCCACACAGTGCTTAGTGGCCAAGACACACACTGCAGTGCTTAGTGTTTCCATCTCCAGGCTACACTGGTGCTGCGTCACTGACCCACACTTGGCCTTACATGGCACACACGGACAATTTTCCAAATGCTCACAGGTTGATTTTTTTAAACCCCCCCCCCCACAGGGTCTCACAAGTTGACCAGAAACTCACCATGAGGCCCCAGGCTGGCCTTGAACTCCAGCTGCTTCTTGTGCAGGCATGCATCTCTTTGTACATTTCCTGACAATTTGCTACAATTTGCATTGCTGAGGTAGGGTAACTTGGTCCAGCAGAGTTGCAGGGTCTGATTCTAGCCCTGGCCTCCCCCAGTGAGGGGGACTACAGCTTAGGTTGAGGTTTGCTTCAAGCCTTTTAATTATAGTGACACATTTAGGGCCATCCCACCCGCCCTGAACTCCAATCTTGTCTCGAGTGACATGCTTACCTTGCTTGTGTCTAACCAGGCAAAGGCCCAGGCCACTTCACTCAGGCCAAGTTAGGAACTACAACCACACTGACATTTTGACTTTGAATATTAAGCAGGACAATAGCCAATTCTAAGTGTATTCTTTTTCATTTTATTATTTTTAAAAATCTTTATTATCCAAAATTAGATACACTGTATGTGCAAACATTGTGTTGGTATCCTCATTTCCCTCCTCCCTGTCCCCAATCCACTGGATATCCTCCTCAGTGAGCATGCTGGGTCAATCTATGGGGTAGGGGGTTATGGAGAGCACAGGAGGCAGCCAGATTCCCCCCACCCCCACTTTGTGTGTTGCTAAGTGTATTCTTTCCTCCTTTTTCAAGGTAAGGTCTCATTGTAGCCCAGGCTCATTTTGCAAACACAGACTGACCTCAAACTCACAGCAAATCCTCCTACCTCAGTCTCCTCAATGTTGGGATCTCAGGTGTGCATTTAAAGACTTCCTGACAACAGAGGGCAGTCATAAAGATCTCCAGGTGTGGAACCACCCCCTTTGTTATTCATCGGGCAAGTGCTCAATGATTTTGCATTTGTAAATGAAATGTAATCTGTGGCTTCAGGTTTTAAACACAAAAAACAAATATTACAATGACAAAATGTGCAGATTATCTGCATGCAGGGGCAGGAAGATGGCTCAGCAGTTAAAGGCCCTTCCTTGCAATGCCTGCCACTGGGGATTCCACTTGCAAAGTGGCACAGGCATTTGTGATCCCAGAGTGGAACCAGGACAATCCCAAGCTCTGGAATTGCTAGCCTTTGCAGACTGGCAGGTTGGTTTGCAGGGAAGAGAAAACCACCTCAAAGGTGTCTTCTGACCTCCAGACAGGAGCCATGGCAGGCATGCTCCCCCCTCCCCACATTTAAAAGATAAAAAAATGCGGCTGGGGAGATGGCTCAGCAGTCAAAGGCAATTTTTTGCAAAGCCTGCCAACCCGTGTTCCATTCCCCAGCACCCCAGTACAGTCAGATGCACAATGGGGGCGCATGTGCCTGGAATTCATTTGAAGCGGCAAGAGGCCATTGGAGCTCTCTCTAGCACGGGAAGGTAAATTTTAAAAAATTAAAAATAAATAAACAAAACTCAGCGGAAACTAGAAATAGTGCATTTACTTCCAGTTTGGTGGCAGACTTCGCACATGCGCAAGTGGAAAGAACCATCACTGCACTCACCCGGCCGACCTGGGATCCCGGGCTGGCCTCCGAGAGCTGGGATCGGCGGCGTGCCCACCACGCCGGGCCCGTCTGGTCCGAGAAGCAGCTCCACCGCCGTGCTTCAGGGCGGTGTCACCGGGGCTCGGAACAGGTGGCGAGGGCGAGGACCGGAGCGTCCGCCAGCGCCGAGCCGCCTACCTGCGCCGGGGAGCGGGGCGGCCATCGCCGGAGCGCCCGTGTGCCCGGGCTCGTCTCCGTCCACCGTCGGAGGCGGCGAGTGGCAGCGGCGTCACCCGGTCCCGCACCCACGCCCAGGCAGGTCGCGGCCGCAGCCTCCGCTCGGGCCAGGCCCCACCCCCGGGGCGCGTGCGCATGCGCCGTCGCGCGGCCGCGCGGGGTGACGGGAGCCTGGCCCCGCCCCCAAGTTTCGGACCGGCCCATTGCGGCCGCGCGGGGGGAGACGTGTTTCCCCGTGTCCTCGGCGTCCCCCCACGGGAGGGCGTGGGCCTCGAAGTTCGTGTCTTTGGAGTGTCCCGGCGGGTCCCCGTGCTCTCGAAGTCTCGGGTGGCGACGCAGGCTCCGGGCGGCTCCGGGGTCTGGGTGGCTCCCGGGAGGTTCCCCCGCCGGCCCGGCGCGGTGGTGCGTCCTCCTGGGCGCGCGCGGCTCCCGCGCTTGGGGCGCTCGGCCGGGCGGGGGGCGGCGGGCCGGGGAGCGGGTCCGAGTTCTCCGCGCGGGTCCCGGGCCGCGCTGGGCGGGCAGGCGGGCTGTTGGCGGGCGGGCGAACGCTCCGGCCGCGGCGGGGCCCGGGGAGGACGGAGGGCTGGCCGCCTCCTCGCCGCCGCGATCATGTCGGAGCCGGCCCCCGAAGTTCCCGAGGAGATGTTCCGCGAGGTCAAGTTCTACGCGGTGGGCGACATCGACCCGCAGGTACCGCCTGGCGGGCGGACGAGCCCGTCCGCTCCGCGGGCTCCGGTCCCCGGCCCGGCCAGCGGGTGCGCTCTCGGGTGCAGGACACCGGGCAGGCCTGGACGCGGGGGAGGGCGCAGCTCGCCGGGCACCCTCGAGCCTCGCGCAGGTCGCAGCCCCAGACCCTTCCTGGCCTCCCGGGCTTCCACCCTGCCGCGGCCGTGCAGCCCTAGACGCCCTTGTGCCGCTCCCGGGAGCGCATCCTGTCCCGGCCCGGCCGGTGGAGGAGGTCCGAGCCGTGCGCTGGGGACCCGGGGTGCTGGCGGGGAGCTCACCCGGGGCACCGGCGCCGCTGCCCGGGCTGGCAGCTCACGCACACCCGCGCGAGCCGGCCTTCCTAGTTTCCTTGGCTGTTCCTAATGGGTGAATCCCACGGTAGGCGTGGAAAAATGTCCTGGTGACACCCGTCCCAGGGAGCAGTTCATTGCCTCACGCCCGAGAATATAACGATCAGCCCGGTAGTATCCATCGCACACTGGATCTTGTCTCTCTTAAAATTGTATGGTTGTGTTGCGTTGGGGGGGGGGCTGTCAGCAGCGCCCAGTGTAGAGGGCCCTAAGGAAGGAATGATGATCTTGGCTTTCCAGAGACTTGTACTTGGAGCTTAATAACAAAAGACTTCTTTCTTTAAAGAGTTAAACAGGTGCTGGACCCAGAGTGCTCAAACGAGTGTGTGGGGCCCTGTAATTGTGGCATTTTCCAGTGTTGGTGACCAGTCGTCCACTACTATCCTCTGTTCTCCTCACTCCTTCCTCTTCTTCATTCCAGAACTTTGGTTCTAACAGGTCACTTGAATCAAATGTCCCTTGAAACCAGGAACAGCAGTGGTATTGGCTCGACTATGAATCCAGTCTCAGTGCTTAGAAATGCCACAGCTACCTTAAATGGCACATCTTCTAAAAGCTATCTGGAGCCTCCGTCCAGTGAATCTAGTAAATACAGGTTTGGGAAACACAGTGGTGCTTCACCTTGTAAGGTCAGACATTGGACCAGGTCCCGAAAGGCCAGGGACAAGCTGGCCAGAGTGCTGAGGACCCTGAGCACCGCCTGCACTGTACTTGTGGGTGGCGTAAGGTGTGCAGGATGACACCACCCGAGTAGCTCTCAGCATCAGGGCGAGAGATTGTTTTCCCTCATGTGGAAATGGAAGGCACTTGCATGTAGTGGGTATGTGTCAGTTTGGCCAGTGGGCCGAGGGTCAGGGTGAAGCTGGTGAGACACTGTTAGGAGCCGAGTGGGAAGAAGCTGGCACGGGTGTTCGTGTTCTCAGTCCTGGTTTGGTGGGAAGCAACAGAGTGCATACAAAGTGAGGAAGTGTAAACAGACAGACGGGCAAGATGGAAGCAGAGGGCCGGGGAAGGTCTTGCTGTGTGCACAGGTGAGCCTGTGGTGTGAAGCTGAGTGTGTGAAGTCAAAGATGGCTTGGGTTCCAGGAAGGGGGGAAAGGTGAGACGGCTTTCCACATGTTAGAAATAGTTCATATTGACCGGTGACCGACAGACGGTTCTGAAAAGGGCAGTTTAGCTGTAGGGGCGGCCTGTCACTTTCGTACTTGAATATCTCTTGGCTGTTTCTGACCTCACCCTTCCCTGCTGAGGTTACTGGCCTCCTGTGCTCGTAGCCACCTGTCCCAGAAGTGCCTCCAGTGTTTGCCTTCCATGCCATCGCCCATGCTGTGCCCCTGTTTGACTCAGAGCTCTGCCTGCCACCTGTGTAACCGCTGGTGGCCATAATGGCGGATCCGGGCCTCTCGCCCAGTACCAATGGCACCAAACTGCAGCCTAGGTAGTGCCCCCGCCCTCTGCATTCCCAGGAAGATGACATTTCCACCTCACCTTTCCCCTGTGGTTGCCCCTTCCAGGTACCTCCTGGCCAAGTCTGCCTCATGTTCCTCCCGTGGCTGCTGGTAGTCCTTGAGTTCAGAGACCTGCTTCTTTCACCTGGGTGGGCGTAGCTGTTCATGGCCCACCCAAGGGTCTCTACACTGATGGCCATCTTCTCATAGTTCTTAGGAGTGGAGGAAAGATGATGCAGGCCTCCCCCCAGTGTGTACTTCTGCTTGTCTGGTGCCTGCAAACCATCAGGATTCTACTTGAGTCTCTTCTTTCCCTATGTCGTGGAAATACTTGTCCCCAAGCCCAGTCCCCTAGAGAGCACAGTCTTAGCAGCCCGATTGCTCCCTGGTCTGTTTGTCTGTCTGTCTGTCTTGAGGATTGCAGATTGCTAATGGCTAGCTCACAGTATCCGTGACTTGGTCAGGGACTCAAGCTCTGCTGCTTTTTATTGTCCCTGGAACATCATTGTCATTGATGTTCAGAGTGCAAGGTTTTGGTTCTTGGGGTTTGTGGTGTGTTTTTATTAAAAATTTCCATAATTTCAATCATTTATAAATCAGGAAAGCAGCACAATATTCTGCATTTTAATTTACGGTTTTTGTTTTGTTTCTTTTAGGTGATTCAGCTCCTTAAGGCTGGAAAAGCCAAGGAAGTCTCCTACAACGCCCTGGCCTCTCACATAATTTCTGAGGATGGGGACAATCCGGAGGTGGGAGAGGCGCGGGAGGTTTTTGACTTACCTGTGGTAAAGGTCAGTAGACAGCCCAACCCTACGCCTTTGTGTTATGCACTGTGTCTAGGGAGCGAGGCCGGGCCTCCATTGTCTAGCCACCCTAGTGTGGTTCTTGCCAGGCGGGTGGAACATTCCAGAGGCCTGTCTTAGCTTTGGACCCTGTGGTTCCGTGGTGACATTCCAAGGGTTCTGCGTCTGATTCTGGGTCAGGTGCTCACCTGCCGCCACTTCCCACAGCCCAGGAAGTGACCAGCTGCCTCAGCATCAGATGTGTGTGCTGTTTTGGGGAAGTGTTTTATTTATTTATTTTTGGTTTTTCGAGGTTGGGTCTCACTCTAGTCCAGGCAGACCTGGAATTCTGTATGTAGTCTCAGGGTGGTTTTGAACTCAAGTTGATCCTCGTCGTACCTCTGCCTCCTGCATGTTGAGATTTAAGGTGTGTGCCACCACATCTGGCTTGGGAAAAAGCCAGCAAGCAGCTTTTCTTCTCCTGTGGTCCATGGTCACATGATCAACTACCACGATGAAGGTCCCAGTGAGCACGAGTCACTCTCCACCTGGTGGCCTTCTGGATTGTTCTGTATGGTCTTCTGCTGGTAGAAAGTTGTTGAGATTCTGTGAATCCACATAAGGAGCTGCTCTGAGGTGGCTGTCAGTGCTGTGTTCCCATGGGTGCATTTCAGGTTAGCTTCTGTATTAGATGTTCCAGATAGTTCTGGACCACTGCTGTTTTCCCTCTTTGTGCTGTTAAGTGCTTTGCCTTAAAAGAAATCTGTGTTCAGGTTATCGTGCTTCTATCAGAGTTAGGGTTAGGAAATTGTGAGGGAGTCAGCTTGGGGTACTGAGGGGCTGGCTGGCTGCTGGAAGTCATTTACCCAATGTTTGGTTCTGGGACGCAGTGTGGGCTTGCAGACTTGACTTTGAACATCAGCCTTGTGGTGCATCTGCCTCAGGAGGAAGTTCTGATCCCACAGTCATGTGGCTGCTGAGCCAGAGAGATGAGGAATTGGTGATGGTCAGTGCAGCGCCTACACTTGGGCACCAGCGCCTGCCTCTGTTCGTCCAGCCTTCATTCTGTGGCTCGGCTACAGGCTTGTTCCTGTAGGCTTGCTGCTTCCCAGACGCTGCCGCATCAGACACACGTCAGAGGGAAAGGTTAGGGCATAGGTCACCGTTGCCGGGTCATCTCCAGCAGAGGTTCCTCAACCTGTCTGACCCCAGGCCCCCTTCTGGGGATACATATTTTGTGGCGCCCTTTAATATCCTGAAATGAAATTCTTATGTCAGATAGCTTATTGCATAATTGAAAAAGGGATCCTTTAAGTCCAGCACTCTGGAGGCAGAGGTTGAAGGACAAGTTAAGGCCATCCTGGGCTACAGAGTAAGTTCCAGGTCAGCCTGGGCTAGAGTGAGACCTTGCCTGGGGGTGTGGGGAGCACACCTCAGGGAGTGAGGACATGCCTTAGTGGTGGAGTGCTCAGCATACACGAGTGAGGCTCTGGGTTCAGTCCCTGGCAGGAAAACAGATTCTCAGGTGGAGGTGTACAGGAGCAGTAGAAGGAAGATGAGCAAGGCGGAAGTTCTTGGGCAGTCATGTGGTAATGACACCAGCAGGTGCTGTTGTCTAGGTGTGAGTGACTGACCGTTCCGGTGCCAGAGCTTCATGGACGCAGGTGGAGTTGGCACTGAGAGACAATGTCATACCCCGGAGCTTCTCCAGGTACCACCCTGTTGCCATGGTGACAAGCTGTGTCCTCAGCCCACTTTGGCTGGCGCTCCTGCACCTGAGTCAGCATCTTTATCAGTCACTTTCTCATTGACAGGAAGTAGCGCCAGGAAGGAAAGGGTTGCTGTGTCTTAGAGTTAGTTTTGAGGAGATATGTTCCACCATGATGGGGAAGGCATGGCGGAGGAAGCCTGCAGCCATGATCCTGAAGCAGAGTGAGTAGGAAGTGGACTCCAGCTAGAAAACCCCAGGGACCCACTTCCTTCAGCCGGGCTCCACCTGCTAAAGCTTCCACAACCTTCCCAAACAGCGCCACCAGCTGGGACCTTTCACCTTCACACCACAGTTGTTCCCATGGCAAACTCTGGTTGTGTGGGGCACTGGTGCTGCTTCGGCCGACTTAGTTACTCAGTCTCAGTGGAGACCTGTCATTGGATCCTGTGGGGGGGAGGGTGGCTCTGAGCTCAGCTGGCAGAGGCTGAGGGCTGCTTGTGGCCTGTACCCGGGTATTAAATTGGGGGCATTTTACAAGTGGCGCATCCTTAGGCCTAGTAACAGTCACCGTCATTTATGTTATCTGGGTTTTATAGTGCTGAAAGCTTGAATTTTAAACATCATAACTTTTACTATTTTTAAAGACATTTGTTGATTTGGTGTGTGTGTTCAGGCGTGCACATATCACATGGGGTCTGCGGATCCAAGCTCAGGTTCTCAGGTCGCATGGCAGGCACTCTGTCCACTGAGCCATCTATCTCCCCAGCCCAAAACTTTAAAGATAGGCTTTTATAGGAACATTTCCAAGGCCAGCTTTGGCTATAGATTGAGTTCGAGTTCAGTCTGGACTACATGAGACCGTTTTAGCAAAGACAATATGTGGCTGGGAGATAGCTCAGCAGCTAAAAGTGCTTGTTGCAAAGCCTGCTGACTTGGGTTTTATTCCCTTGTTCCCAAGTAAAGCCAGATGCATAAAGTGGCACATATGTCTGGAGTTCATGTGCAGCTACAAGGGGCCCTGGAGAACCCATTCATTCTCTCTCTCTCTCTCTCTCGATATAGTTAGAAAAAGCAAACCAAAATAAAAAGAGTGTACATTGTCACTTAAAAAATGGTGTGGGGCATGCACTCGTCTGCCGCTCATTTGAAGGTGTCTTGATAAAGATCTGCTTAGAGACCAGGCTGAGGTTCTGGCGTCAGCTGGCTAACTGGGGCCATTACTATCTTTTCAGATTGCAATTTCTTGAAAAAGAGCCATTGGAATAATAATGATAAGCTTAATTTCAAAAATCAAATGTAGAAATATGAGATAATTTTCCAAGAATATAAATATAAAAGGTGGTAATTGATGTGAGTTTGGAAATTAATCAGATTACTAAGCAGTCAGAAGTAATTAAAAATATGAATAGTTTGTTTTCGAGGTAGGATCTCTCTCTAACCTGGGCTGACTTGGAACTCACAGAAATCCTCCTACCCCTACCTCTGAGGGCTGGGACTAAAGCTGTGCATCACCATGCCTGGCTTCAAAAGTAGTTTTATTTATTTATTTGTGAGCAGAGAGGGACAGAGAGGGAATGAGAATAGGTGTGTCATGGCCTTTTGCTGCTGCAAATGACCTCCAGATGCATGCACCTCTGTGTGCATCTGGCATTACATAGTACATAGTTACAAGCAAGTGCCTTCACCACTGAGCCATCTTTCTAGACCCGGAAATATTTTCATGGTTTACACATAATTGTATCTCCTCAGCTTTATTTTAAACAAAAGATCTTTTGAATCTGGCCTGGATTGACTCTGGGTTCGTGAGAAGGAAAGTGTGGGGCTATGGCGACTGGTGGTGTGTAGCAGCTTCTCCCCTAGCTGTGAGGGCAGCAGGGATGTGTGGGAATATGATTTATGGTAGGCTCTCGCCTGGAGCTGCTCTTGGCTTGGGCACTGACCGATGGTCTTCTGCTGACCTGCTGCAGGCGGGTATTTTCAGTTGGCCACCGCAGAGCCTTTACTTACGGGAGGTGCTGTGGAGAAATTGTGCATTTTGATAACACATTGTCAATAGTTTTTAATTTGACTCTGTCTTTTCTTTTTCAGCCTTCCTGGGTGACCTTGTCTGTGCAGTGTGGAGCGCTCCTGCCGTATCCTTTTCTGGGTTGAGGGATTAGGGACAACATCGGGTTTAAGATTGGACGGACAGGTAGAGTGTGGGAAGTGGATTTAGAACGAGGGCCAGCCGTTTCCTCTGCGCTTTTCCTCCCTCCTGTTTTCTCTCCCGTATGGAAGGGTGCACACCCAACCTTGTTGGTGTCAAACGAGCCATGATTGCTAGCTCTGGCCAGGACCTGGGGGCGAGTTCTCATTCTCGTCAGCTTTCATGGCATCCAGCTAGACAGGAGGGTTTAGAATTCTAATCTGCACACACCAAGTCATGAATGATTGGAAGAGCTCTTGGGGCAGAGAACATGAGTGCTAATCTTCTTAGTTACGTTCTGTGGGAGATTTATTAATACCATCTCCCTCTCAGCACTTGCTGTGGGTGTTGAGAGTCATTGCTGACGACGACCTCACTCTGGGGCTGTGGATGTAGCTCAGTGGGTAGTGTTGACACACATGCAGGAAGCCCTGGGTACAGTCTCCAGCACCACAGAGACCGGGTATAATGGTGCATGCCTGTAATCCCAACGCTCTGGTGGTAGAGGGCGGAGGACTAGGCCAGTCTCAGCTGTATGGGACTCTGTCTCAAAAAAAAAAAAAAAAAAAAAAAAAAGAAAAGAACAAACTCTTGTGTGCCCTTGCAGAGCCTTTGCTGTGGGTGTGTTGGCTGACATTCCTCAGACTTTATCCCTTGCTAGGTCTAGTGGCTTCTTCAGTCTGCAAGGGTGGAGATCCACCTTGAGCCAGCCTGACTGCCGGCGCTGTCCAGGAGTGCTAGTGAGGCCTTGGCCCAGGAGCAGGGCGTCCCTCCCCCGCTTCATTCTGCAGTCATGCCAGCAGGTCCTGTGAGCATGCTGACTTCAGACAGAGTGATGTGGTCCCAGGGAGACACAGCCCAGGCCCTCGATTCAGGAGCCTCCTGCTCGGTCGGAGGGTGTGAGAGCCTAGTTCTCGTTCTCATCTAAAATCTAAGGAGCTGAGGAAGCCAGGTCTTTGGTTCTCTGTAAGCACAGGTTATAGACAAGCAGACTGAGCGGGCGGGTATTTCTGAAGGTGAGCTCCTATTTTGGGTCTCCTCTTTACACCAGACCTCCTCTGAGCTCTTACTTGCCTGTCTGTCTATAAGAAGTTTAAAAGTCCAGAGGGGCATCCTGAAGATTGGTAGATATACACACTGAGTTGATGTCTCCCTGTGTTGAGAAGGAGAAAATCCCTGAGTTAGGGGTCCAGGCAGTGGCATCTTGTATAATGGGATGGAAGACATCAGTGTAGTTTCTCCTGGTCAGGGAGGCTTATAGGCATCCCTGTGTGAGAGCTTCCGTCGCCTTTCCGTCTTCGCTTCTTCACCCACCTGCCTCACTAGGTAGGGAAGGACTTCTTGAACCATTGTGACTGGACATGCTAGGTTAGTGGGAGCCAGTCTCTTTCGTGGAAGACTAAAGCTGCCTGCCTGCTGCTGGACGCAGAGCAGGACTCAGGCCTGACTCAGGTGAGCTTTCAGAGCAGCTACCTCTTTAGCAAATGGGTGCCTGGGGCTCCGCCTTGTCCTGCCTGAGCTCACACGATGGTGATAAAGCCATAGTGCAGGTCTTCCTGGGTACTGTAAGGGTCACATCAGTGTGCCTTCAGAGTAAAGTGAAGGTCTTGCACACTGCTTTGATAAGTGTGTGTACTAATGTATATATTCATTTGTGTGTTTGTGTGTGTGTATGTAGTTGGCTATTGGGAGTCAAGATGATTCCCTGTGAAGGTATTATGTGCATTTTATTTAGGACATGGTGTTAGTGGCAGTTGTATTTTAAGATGTCCTCCACTGAAGTTCACTCCCCTCCTCCCGTGCTGCCCACTTCTGTTGACTTGCCTGCCCTGTGGTGTGTTTCCAAATAACTGAGTAGGGGGTGGGGGCAGGGGCCGTCCCGGCAAGCAGGGTGTCTGCTAGTGAAGCACAGGCCTCATGAATCGCTTTCATTGTAATCTTAATAACTATAAACAGAGTCAATGGTTTTTCTCCAGAGTCTTGTCAGATTTTTTTTGGGATCACTGCCTGCCTTTCTCAGGTAAGCATGGTGGTTATATACGACCGCTCTGAGTTTTCACGCGATGGGACCTGTGACATATTTGTTAACCAGCCTCAAGAGTTCTTGTACTAGACTGCTTAATAGGGACTTCTGGCACACTTAGGATTGTCTGAATATTTTCTTTCTAACTTAAAGATACTACAGATTTAGAACTTAAATGTGAAAATACTTTAAGTGGTGCTCACTTCGGCACCACATATACTAAAATTAGAAAATACCTTAAATGAAATTAAAAGATGACATGGAAAATTCATTTAGAACAAAAGTCTAAGAATTTTCTTAGTATTTTGAGTTTTCATATAGAGCAATAAGAAAATATAAAGGCCTTAGCAAATAACTCTAAGAAGTGAACTTATAGCTTATAAAGTGATGTTACATATGTATATCAGCACATTTGGCATACTGTTCAGTTAGACACAAACACTTAAATGGCAATTCGATAAGGTGCTGCTGGGGACCCTGAAGACCCCTGTTCTTGCTGGCAGGAATGATGTCAGCATGATGCTTTCCTAGAAAAGCTGAGCAATTCAAGACTCCATTTCCCTGCAGCTCTCTGGGATTTAGATGCTTACAAGTCAGGCTACTTGAGTCATATGGCTGTCCACAGCTTATGGGAAATGTGTAACTTCTTATTCATGACTTATACAATAGCTTTGTAGCTTGTTTTGAATTATGCTTTCTGGAAATGTATAAAGACATGGAAAGGAACATGTTTGAGGGGAAAAGCTGGATAGAAGATACACCATTCCAACAACCAAGTAGCCAAGGGGAACTATCTGAAGGAGGCACCAAAATGTGAGCGAAGTGAATTAGTCTGTTCCGTCCTCACCCCAGTAAGACCACCTGAGCTGTGATAACAGCTCGCGTAGCATCCGACCGATACTGTTTGGATGCGTGGTAAGTGTGCCAGCTGCCTGCTAGCAGTCTCCTCGCCCACCTGTACAGTGTGTCTCCTTTCTCTCCTCAGGTCTCTGAGAGAGGGCCAGAGCAAGGTACTCAGGTACTTAGGCTAGGGGACAGGGAGTGCTGGGTTGCCATTGTTAGGTTGTTGGCCAGACTTAACCTGTAACACACATGCTGATCCCAGTCTGAGTGTGAGCCTCCTTTGTCCAGGAATGAGTAAGTAAGCCTGCCTAGTCATTCTTCACTCTCGTGTTCTTGCTCTATCGATTTCATGTAGATATTTAAAACCAAGTTGTCTCTCTTTTTTTGCTTTGAACAGGAAATTTGCTAAGATAAAAATTTTTCATTTTTTTTCTATTTGCTTTTTAATTTTAAAAATTTTAGTTTTTTTCTATTTATTATAAATATATATTTATGCGAAGATGATGTTTAAAAGTTGGCTAAAATACAAACCTTTTAATACTAGATGCTATAGTTATATGTAATTTTTATTGTTTCCCGCATACCTCACTGTATGTTCCAAATTTATAATAAGCATGCCACAAAAGTTTTTTTAAATGACATTTTATCACTCTTACTACTTATGCATAAGCACAGTGTACTTTGGCTACAATGTTACTTTTCACTTAATTATCCCAGCACCTGTTGGACTTCTGGGTCCCACAAGTCAGCCTCCTTGGAAGGGGTTATCATTCAGTGAGAAAAGTAATGAGAAGGTAGCCATGCTGAGCTGGATGTGGGAATGCGAGGCTTAGCAGACTTCACTTGGGAACCGAGAAAACCAAATGTGAATATAAGAGAATTGTAGGGTTTTAAATTAGCTAATTGAGTATTCACATGAGTTTAGTACTGGAGAACACTGAGTCTTAGAACTAGTCACACATGTGTAATGCACACACTGGTTATAGCTCATATGTCACTCTGTATACCTGTAGAAGCAGGTAGCCCAGGTGTGCATGTGGCTTTAGGAAAGAGGGTGTTGGCTGGTCCAGCTTGGAGGGGAGGCAAGCTTTCATAATGAGTCTGGAGGACAGGGCCAGCCTGGTGGATGTTCCAAGTATGCAGTTGAAGGAGAGATGGGCCTGCTGTGGAGACCACCAATAACAAGGGTCTCCGAGACACAGCAATGTGCTGGGGCAGAACAAACAGGAGAGACCAAGAAAACTGGATGTGGGTGGGCTTGCAAAGAAGCCCCTAAGGTGCTTCTTAAAATTTGTTCTTACATATTTAATTAGAAAACTTGGAAACTAAAAACCAGGAAGATTAAAGCCCCTTGTGATCACTCTAGATGGAACTGGTCCAAGAGTCATGAGTATGACAGGTCAGGTACAGTTTAGAATTTTGAACCAATAGAGAGAGGGCTGGGGAGATGGCTCAGATTAAAGGCACTTGCTTACAAAGATGGCCAATCCTGGATTGATTCCCCAGTATCCATGTAAAGCTAGATGCACAAACCAGTGCATGCATCTAGTTCGTATGAAACCGCCACAAGCCCAACTGCACCTACACTCACATTCTTTGTTCTCATAAATAAATATTTTTAACAATGTTTTTGAACTAATGGAGTATCGTGGTGAAGAGTGGGGTCAGTGTTTGTAAACACAACATGGATCCTAGCAGCAGAGGGGGCTCCAGGTCCTTAAAACCTGTAAATGTGGTGGGTCTGTGGCCAGCTCCCTGGTGGCTGCCGGTGCCAAAGCTGGGCGATAAGCTTGGGAAGCAGCAAAGCAAGCGGAGTGCTGTGTGAGGGGTGGCGGTGATGGTGAATGAGAGTTTGGGGTGTCACAGGGTCACATGGTGTAGGACAGGAGCTATGCAGACAGCAAAAGGAGAGGGCGCTGCAGGGCCAGATGTCAGACTAGACTTCCTTGTTTTGTTCATTGCTGGGAGAAGGCCACTCCCCAGGCAGTCCTGTCATGTGACCAAGAGCAGAGACCCAGCACAGGTGAACCAGAGCACTGCCCAGCTTGGCACTGCACAGGCAGGACTGGCTTCTGGCTTTGAGAGGCAGCCTTGGCACGGAGTGGATGTCCATGAAGAAGCCACTAGATGAGGGAGTAGGACCTGGCCAGTGTCAGGTTCTCAGAAGTGAGACAGCGTTACTGACTGCTCCTGGTGACAGGAGCAGAGTCTTGCTTGCCAGCCTTGAAAGGAAAGGGCTAGCCTCTTCCCAAGCGTGGAAGTGAGCATGATCACTAGGCAGGAAACCCTTTCAGAACAGCTGGGACTTTTGGAGTGTGCACATGTATTTAAATAAAATTCCCAGTGCATTGTGGGTAGGAGAGAAAACACTTGTATAAGTGCAGAGCATTTGTTTAAATAAGACTAGAGAGGACTGCTTGATAGCAGCTTCTGGGAAGAAACGCTGGCAGTGTGAAGGAAAAGCACATTCCAGGGCTTGGGGAGATGACCCGGTGATGTTGGCTACGCAAGCTTGAGGGCCTGAGTTCAGTCAGTCCCCAGTACCCACAGGAAAAGCCAGCCTGGCCACGCACGACTAATCCCAATGCTGAGGAGGGGCAGAGGCAGGAAGGTTGCCGATGTGGCTCCAGGAGGTACTTACGTGTGTGGGGAATCGAGGGAGAGAGCTCTGGATAGACCACACATCACACATACTGCACACCCCAGAGTAAGGCTCATGGAGAGCGATGACCTTTGAAGGTGTTAAGAGGTGTTGATTGGGCTTTAAGCAAGTACAGTGTGCAGCTAGGGGGCTTGGGTTCAGCACATCCTTGCTGAGTGTTTCTCTTCCAACAGGAACAGAGCAGAGGGATCCATGTTAGTTGTGATAACCTCCTCCCTCAGTAAATGTACAGATACAGGCTGTGTGCCAGCAGCTGGAGGGAGACGATGGGCTCTGTACCCCATTAGGAATGCCTGTGCACACACGTGCTCACACACTCCCAGACAGGGCACCTACTTCAGGACTGTTTGCTCGGTGGTTCTCAGTGACCTGTCTTCTTGTCAAGGTGCTAACGCGGGCTGGAGTTTTTAAGTTATTTTTATGTTTGTTTATTTGTAAGATAGAGAGGGAAGGAGAGAGAGTGCCTGGGTGCACCAGGTCCTCCTGCCACTGCAAAAACACTCCAGATGTATGTGCTACTTGGTGCACCTAGCTTTATGTGGGTACTAAAGAATCGAACCCAGGCTGCCAGGGTTTGCAAGCAAGTGCTTTTAACCACTGAACCAGTCCAGTCTTTTTTTAAAGATATTTTTATTTACGTGGGAGCAGAGGGAAAGAGAAAGAATAGGTGCACCAGGGCCGTTTGCCACTGCAAACGAACTCAAGATATATGCACCATTTTGTGCATCTGGCATTACATGGGTACTGGGGAACCAAACCTGGGTCGTTAGGCTTTGCAGGCAAGCGCCTTAACTGCTGAGCCATCTATCCAGCCCTGCACTCTCTGATCAGCGGTGTTGTAGCTCGTACATAGCTGCGGTGGAATCTAGGACTGCCTTATGTGAGGAGAGACGAGGAGAAAGGAGACCATCTTTTTCTTTTAGAGAAGGCTTCATGTAGCCAGGTGTGTGTTCATTAACATAATCCAGACCAACCTTAAAACGTTTCAGTCAGTCTTCAGGCGTGGTGCTTGCAAGCATGTGTGCCACATGCTCAGCTGGGCCGACTGGCAGGTCATGACTGCTCCTCTGGCAGGAAGAGCCATTGGGCTTCAGCCTGGTTTGCAGGGGTGCCCTGCAGTGACAGCAGTGGGGCCAGAGGAGGGGCTGGGCATAGTGAGGGTCTCAGTTTTGGCTGGCGTTGAGGGTTCTTGCAGAAGTAGTGCAAGGCTGCAGAACCAGGTGGGCTAGGGGCCTTGACCTCTGCGCTGGAGAGCTGGGGTTCCTCCGCTGCTGCACTGTTGGAGCCTTTAGGACTTCAGGAAAATGACTTTCAAAAGAAGAGGGAGTGCTCTTCCCCATTTAAAATGCTTTTAAAAATTTGGAAAATACAGAAAACTATAGAAGTCCGTAACTGCTGTGGGTACTTGGATGTGGTGCTGCCACAGGAAGGGAGGGGGGCCAGCATTGATGAAGGACGGGAGTGCTGGTGTTCCCAGCTGATACCAGTAGCTATTGGGGACACAGGATTGAGTCACAGCAGCCCAGTCCCCCTGCAGACCAGGGTTACTACAGTGCAAGCAAGCCAGGCCTTTCCTGGTGTGGCACAGTGGTGCCAAAGGTGTGTCCAGATTGAGATTTAACTGGCTTTTTGCTTTGTTTTGTTTTGTTTTTCGAGGTAGGGTCTCACTCTAGCCCAGGCTGACCTGGAATTCACTATGTAATCTCAGGGTAGCCTTGAACTCATGGCGATCTTCCTACCTCTGCCTCCCGAGTGCTGGGTTAAAGGCATGTGCTGCCACACCCGGCTCCAGATTAAGATTTATACTTCACTTTTTAAACAATATTTTATTTATTCATTTTCAAGCAGAGAGAGAGAGAGAGAGAGAGCGCACCAGGGCCACCACCTTGTGGGTCTGGCTTATGTGGGTCCTGAGGAATTGAACCCGGGGCCTTAGGCACTGGAGGCAAGTGCCTTAGCCGCTGAGCCATCTCTCCAGCCCTCTACTTTACTTTTAATAAAGAAAATAACTCATTGGGTTGATCTCTCGTGGTATAGTTAACTCAACTCTGAGCGCCATAGGAAAGCTGCTAGCAAAAGTAACCTGGCTGCTTGCTCTTCTGAAATAAGATGTGGAGTCCTGATCAGGGAGGAAGAGCTGGTGTTCAGCCACAGAGCAGAGTGCAATGCAAAATAATGTGCATCTGTGAAACAGTCAAGGGTGGATACAGAAGGTTAGACTGCAGGCAAGCCACAAACTGGCATTTAAAAATTAAAATGCTGCTTATATCGATATTTTAAAAAAATCAACATGAGACAAATTCAGGGTTTTTCCATACCCCAGATCCTCAGCTTTCCACAAATTTATCCAGGAAAAAAAAAATCTTTTGTCTGTATCATCTTAGAGTTTGGCTCATGCCGTTTCTCTTGAGTCTTTTCTTTGCCTTATAAACCCTCCTAGAAGTAACTTCCCGGAGGTCCTGCCTTAGAGGAGCTTGTGGAGCTGGGCTCAGGCACACCTGTTCGTGCCAGTGCCTCCATTCCCAGCAGTCCCTGGGCCTGGATAGTGAGTCCTGTGTTCCACGACTATGATCAGGGTGACCGTGGAGCGCCTGGCACATGGGCTGGCAGTAAGTGCTCACAATTGACCTCCGTGGTGTGAGCAGCTCCTGTCTGGAGTCAGCCCGCCCCCACCAGACTCCCAACATGAACACGAAAGCTCTTCCTTCTGTACTTGCCTTAGGGTGTTTTGTTTTTAAGTTAAATGATGCTCCTATCTCCCCTGAGCTCTCCCACCACTGTATTTCTATCTTCTAACTAGGAATGAGCTCCTTGGAACCGGCTTGGACGGCTGTGGAGCATACACAGCTTTAGAAAGGATGGAGGCTGGAGCAGTACACCAGTTCTTTTTGCCCTTAACTTTCCTGTCATCTTGTAAACTGAATAATCCCCCATTCAGTCTTTGGGATGTAGAAGTAATTAATTATAATTATAATTATTATTTTTTTTTGTGGTGCTCAGGACCCAACCCAGAGCCATGTGCATGCTAGGCAAATGCTCTGTCCCTGAGCTCTGTCTTCTGTAAACAATTTTTATTCACCTAGGGACATGACAGGAGATGATATCTATGAAATTATGAATAACAGGGATAAAGCTCAATGTGTCTCTTGCGTTTTCCACTCTTAGGCTCATGTGGGTAGTCTGCCTAGAGCTGTTGCTGTGACGGGAGAGCACGGGCGACGTGCGCAGGGTGGCTGGATGGTAAATGTCTTGTTTCTAATTTTGTCAGGTGTCATCAGAGGACAGAAGTGCCCTGTGGGCTTTGGTCACGTTCCACGGGGGCACTTGCCAGCTGAACCTCAATAAGAAATGCACACACTTGATTGTCCCGGAGCCGAAGGGGGTAAGCCTTGCTCTTGCGATACTCTGTTATATTCTGTGCTGGTAACAGTAGGGTGTCTTTTCATGTGGGTTCTGGGGAATCAAGCTCGGATCCTCAGTGCTTATAAGGCAAGAACTGGGTTTGTTGAGCTATTTCCCCAGCCTGAGAGGATGGCCTTGAACTTTGATCCTCCTGCCTCCGCCTCCCAAGCTCTGGCATTGGTTGCAGGTATATGTCACAAGCCTGGCTCGTACATTGCTGGGCATTGAACCTGGGGCCTTAGGCAGGTAGGCAAGCATCTGCCAGTTGAGCCACACCCTCAGTTTCCATCTTTTAGATGATTAGATTCTATTTATAAAAGCCGGTTATAGTGGTTGTAGTCAACTTTCTCTGTTGCTGCACAGAAAGAACGCAACCAAAGCAGTTTGTGGAGGAATGGGTTTATTTGGCTTATGGACTCAAGGGGAGATTCCACCCTGGCAGGGAAAACGGTGGCATGAGCAGAAGGTGGACATCACTTCTGCCACAGTGCTGCAAACAGCGGCAGGAAGGTGTGCCAAATACTGGCAAGGGGGAGCTGGTTTATAACCCCATGAGCCCGCCCCCGACAACACACCTCCAATGAGGTTCTAATTCCTGAACTGCCATCAGCTGGGGGTTGATCATCCAGAACACATTTGTTTGTGGGGGACACCTGGATCAAACCATGACAGTGGTCTATGTCATTTATGTCTAGATTTATTCCACAAAATATTAGAAGGTGATAAAGAATGAACCAAGTATGACTTCTAATCATAGAAGTTCAAGTTTGTTTTATGGGAAAATAAAGTCTTTCTAATCCTTAGTTTCCCCTATCTTTTTACTGGTGGAAAAAATTTGAAAAAACCTATTTTTACATCTAATCATAATTCTTTAAAATTTGTTTATTCATTTTGGGGCCAGAGATTAAAACTCAGGGTCTGGCACATGCTAGATGTGCACTGTACCACTGAGCTACACCCTAGCATCTCCCCCCCCCCCCAGTAACTTTGGAATACTTGGCATCAGGTATAGTTATAAACATTCAGTTGTATGTTTCTGGTGAATTCCCTTCCTAATCTAGTGTGTGCTACAGCACACTGATCTTTCTAAGTTCAGGGCCTCATCTCTAAGCCCTCGTGTGGGCCCTCAGGTGGCCTAGACTTTTTTTGGGGGGGGTCTGGACTTTTCAGGTGGCCCCTGGCCTCCTTGGAAAAGTGCTTGTCTACCCCTTTGTAGACCTGCTTGCTCCCAGTAGTCTGTTGAAACAAGTTCCCTGGAGGCTCTGCGTTCTCTGTGAAGAGCACTGTTCCCTCCACTGGCTGTTTCCTTTGTTCAAGTAACTACCAGCCTCCAGTCATTGTCTTTACATCTTTTTTTAAACTTTTTATTTATTTATTTGCACGTAGAGAGTGGAGAGACAGACAGAATGGGCACTCTAGGGCCTCCAGCCACTGCAAACCAACTCCAGATGCATGCGCCATCTTGTGCATCTGGCTTTGCATGGGTACTAGGGAATTGAACCTGGGTGGTTAGGCTTTGCAGGCAAGTACCTTAACCATTGAACCATCTCTTCAACCCTATCTTCACATCTTTACATTGTTTTGACCTCAGTTCACATTGCCATCAGTCACATTCTGTCCCCTGGGCTCACTGAGTCAAAATGCACAAGGGAGTGTGTGGTGGAGGCCTGAGGAGGCACCATGTGGAATGTGGGCACAGGCCCTGTCCAGCTATTGAAGCTGTGAGACAGCAGAAGAGAAGTGTGTGCTGTGTTAATAGAAACATGACGAATGTGGCCGCATCAGAAACGACCAGTGTTGTGTGTCTGTTGTAAGGACGGCGTGACTGACCCTCAGTGATGCTGCCCTTAGCCAAGTTCCATGGGAAAGGAAGCCACTTTGAACAAGGGAGACACAGTTGTCCAGGTGGTCTGTCCTGTCCTGAAAAGTCTGTGCATATACTCACGGGACATTTTCCTGTGAGCAGTGTGTGGTGACTGTGCCAGCATCTGTGTCCTTTTAGGACTTGGCGCCTGCACCTGTCCTCTCCACAGTCCAGCCTCAACTTAACGTCACCTTAGCTCAGGCCACAGACCAAAAAGGGGTGGCTGTGTTTTTCCGCACTAAGAGCATCATCTTGTCACTGTGGGACCATGACAGACCCAGCACCTTCCCTGGGCAGGTTCACGGGATGATGATTCCTGCCCCAGCTCCTGAGCGCAAGCCTTGCAAGTGAACCAGGAGCCCTGTGCTCTGCCTGAGTGTGGGCCTGAGGTCCAGCGAGCCGCCTGTGCTTGATTCGTGGTTGCACTGGCATAGACCATGTGACAGCCCTTGGCAGTCATCTCTTCATGGTTTAGTATTGTACCGTCTATGCAGACATCAGTTCTGAAGCCAAATAACAATGAGTTTAGTCACTTTTCAGATAAGTATTGAATAGAGACCATATATACAAAAATTTAGGGCTTCTAAGTCTTTAATGACTGTATAGAGAAAGTTTGTGTAAGTGATCTTATGATACAAGTTTCAGTTCAGGTTGAGAAGAGTGGAGTAATTTCTAACTTAGAATCAACAGAAGTAATGGGTGGCTGTTAGCTATTAGAGACTGGCCTGTGGTACCTTGCAGGCTTCCAGGTATAAATGTTCTGGCTGGGGCAAATTCAAGCCACTGTCCCACCATCCCCAGAGGTGAACTTGGGAAGAGAAGTGTGGCTGCTGTGACCCCTGACTCGGCCTGTGTTGTGAGTCCGGAGGTCCTTGACCCCAGCAGGCATTTGAGAATTGAGGATTTCAGATAGGTTTGATTTGCATGCAAACTTTGCTGTTAAGTAGTAACTGTCAGAACGCTCGAGAAAAAATTGTTAAGGCCATGACTTGAGGAAGTGACTTAGTGCCTGGGAATACGTCAGCCAGACACACAGTGTGGAGTGAAGCCCCAGAGCACTGGGTGTGTGCCTCTTAGCCTGCTCCTTCATGGCCAGGAGTTTTATTTTTATTTTTTATGGTTAAAATGTAGAAACTCTGTATGAACAAGTCTTGTGTTGATGTTATTTTTATTTTTTATTTTTTGTTGGTTTTTTCAAGGTAGGGTCTCACTTTAGCCCAGGCTGACCTGGGACTCACTCTTTAGTCCCTGGCTGGCCTCAAATTCACAGTGATCCTCTTATCTCTGCCTCCCAAGTATTGGGATTAAAGGTGTGTGCCACTGTGCCCAGCTAGGAATTTTATTGTTGATGTCTATTAACAGAATTAAAGGTCTCCTTAAATCATATATTAGCTTATAAGTCTTTGGTGAATATCTGACCTTCATGTTTTCCTAAAATAACCCTGAAGTTCTGGAATGTGTAGTCCACAAACTGGAATCTACAGTCCACCCTAGGAAACTGTCATTTGTAGTTACAGGAACTATGAAACACTTAAATACTTAGAGTGACAAGATTTTAGGGCTATGAATAAAAGTTAGATAAACTGATAAACTCTGCCCTAGGTAATGGGCAGTGTGGTCATAGGAAACCTTAACTTTTACTTTTCTCTTTCTGTCTCTGAGGCAGGGTCTCACTGTGTAGCTCTGGCTGGCTTCGGACTCACTATGTAGCCTAGGTTGGACTTGAGCTCATGGCAATCCTTCCCCTTGAGTTTCTTTCTCTACTTTGGGATTACATGGTGTCAGGTTGACCAAGGGTGAACTGGTGGTGGTTAATACTGCAGTGTCAACTTGGCAAGATTTAGCATCATCTAGGAGATAAAGTATTTGGGCATGTCTGTGACAGGCTTCTGGATTATGTTAGTGGAGGTGGGAGACCCACTCTTAACTGAGCAGCACCATACAAATGGATACAAATGAGACAGCAAGCTGCGTCTCAGCATTCTCTGCTTTCTGACTGGACGCAAGCCAGAGTAAGTCTTTCCTTGAGTTCCTTTTGTCAGGCCTGTTGTCACAGCCACGAGGAACGGAGTCAGATGAGACAGTGCTGTGGTTCAAATGTCCTCTTCTGCTAGAGATGCGGAAGTGGAGTTGGGTAGGAGACGGGCATCACAGCTGCTCACTAGTGGCTGGTGCTGGGCATCCGGTGGGCATGGCTCAGGGGCTCATATGATGGTTTCTGGTTGTGTTTGAGAGTGGACACAGTTAGACTCAGGCCTGGGGACTTAGCTGAGGGGTGGTGTGCGTGTCTCACATGCTCTGTCCCAGGCACTGGGGCACGAGAAGAAAGTTGAAAGCGAAGTGCCAGTGTGAAAGTGTGCCTATTGGCCTAAGGGGAGAGCGCCGTGTGGTAAGTTGAGAATGCATAGCACAGGTGTGCGTGCCCGCAGCAGTACAGCTCCTCTGTGCACCCTCCTGGGGCATTCATCCGTATTTATAGCAGAACATCTTCAACTGTACTTCAGTGTTAACTGTGGGTCTTCCTAGTCTGGGTAATGACAGCTCTGCTCGGCCATTTGTGTTTCTGGTGCCTCCTCCCATGACTAACTTGTATTTTTAAAAGTCTGAGCAGGAGATGGAACCCAGTTGGTAGAGTGCCTGCCTAGCATGTTTAAAGCCCCTGGTCTGATTCCAAGTACTCATATGATGAAGGAAGGAAGATCCAGAGTTCAAGGCCAGCCTGAGCTGTCTCAAAAAGAAGTGAAAATATAACAAAATAAAAGTGTGAACTTCCTCGTCATTGTCAGTCTAATCACCAGCCTGGTAAGGCTGACCTTTGCCAGTTGAGTCTTCCAGGTACACAGAGCCCTGCCGGAAGAGTCCCTGCCTTGGCCCGGGGCAGTCCTGGCTCGAGCCCGCACGGCAAGCACCTCTGTGGTTTTGGAGGGGTTTTAGTTTAGGGCCCAACTATATGTTTGCTATAGAAGATCTGTTTGGCTCTAGCCTTGTAGATGCAAGTGGCTGGCCGGTATTGACAACTTAAAAAAAAAAATTTATTTGTAAGGAGAGAGAATGAGAGGGGGCAGGGGAAGATGGCATGCCAGGGCCTCTAGCCACTGCAAATGAACTCCAGATACATGAGCCACTTTGTGCATCATGGGTACTGGGGAAGGTTGTTAGGCTTTTGCAGGCAAATATCTTAAACGCTGAGCCATCTCTCCAGCCCTTTTTAAAAGCCACTTCTATACATTTGTTTGAAAATGTCCTCCACTGAAATGCCCAGTAGGGGCACATTCCACACTGTGCTGTCTGGTCTGCTGTCCCCACGAGGCATTGTCATCATTTGTGTCCCAGCCACAGCTCACCTAGGAGCTTCCCCTGGTCCTCTGTCATTGTCACCCAGCGAGGTTTCATGTTGCATGCTCGTGCATAGCTAGCTGTTCTTTGGAACTGTGTTGGGAGTGAGTGCTAGTTCACGAAATGTAACTGACAGTCACCATACCCCTATGACCAACTGTACCTGATATGCTGAAGGTACTTACTCAGTTTCCTTAGTGGCTGACACACTGTGTGACAAGAGTCAGCGTACAGAAACACTGGTCACAGTTTTCTACTTTAATAACTTTTCCATGGGTGCCAGCTCTGTGTGTGCTTAAACGTCACAGGCTGGGGAGATGGCTTGGGGTCAAGTGCTTGCTGTACAAACATGAAGACCCAAGTTTGGCTCTCCAGCAGTCAAGTAAAAGCTGAGCGATGATATGTAATCCACACACTGGGGAGGTAGAGACAGGTGAATCCCTGGGGCTTGCTGGCTAGCTAGTCGAGCTAAACTGGTGAGTTCTGGGTTCAGTGAAAAACCTTGTCTCATGAGATAAGGTTGAGAGCACTAGCACACATGTGCCCACATGTATGAACACACAGTTGCATGCAGACCACATAGTCATGCAACAAGGATAAACTACAGCTTGTAAAAGATCTTGTAGGACCCCTGTTGCAGACATGGCCTCTTCTCCTTCCCTGACCTGTGGTTCTGACTCTGCTCATGGCCTCCATCTGATGGGGACGTGGGTTTTTCCTGTGTCCTGAATAGCAGGAACATCACCCAGCCACAACTTTGTCCCATTTAAAGCCCCCCTTTCACAGTGCATAATTGCAGGGCGTGTGTGATGAAGGTGATGGCTTTATCAACTGTGTTTTTGCTTTACTCGCAGGAAAAATACGCATGTGCTATGAAGAGGTCAAGTATTAAGATAGTGACTCCTGACTGGGTCCTGGACTGCGTGTCTGAGAAGAGCAGAAAGGATGAAGCGTTCTATCATCCTCGACTAATCATCTATGAGGAGGAGGAGGAGGACGAGGAAGAGGAGGAGCAGGACTCACAGAACGAGGGCAGCACAGAGGAGAAGTCGAGCCCGGCCAGCTCTCGGGAGGGCTCTCCTGCTGGCCACCAGTTCTCCCCGAAGCCCAGCACAGAGCCAGCCAAAGGAGAGCTGATGTTTGATGACTCTTCGGATTCGTCCCCTGAGAAGCAGGAGCGGAACCTGAACTGGACTCCCGCCGAAGTCCCGCAGCTTTCCACCGTGAAGCGCAGGCTGCCTCAGGGCAAGGAGCCGGGCCTCATTAACCTGTGTGCCAACGTCCCGCCCGTCCCCGGGAGCGTTCTGCCTCCCGACGTCCGTGGTAACCTCCTGGCTTCTGGGCAGAGTGTCCAGGGCTCGGAGCGGACAGACATGATGGCTGCTTGGAACCCAGCCGTACGGACGCTGAGAAACATCACCAACAGTGCCGACATCCAGCAGGTCAACCGTCCGGCCAACGTTGCACACGTAAGTGTACGACATGCTTGGGGTTTCCTGTGGCCTTGAGTATGTGGCTCTGCTCTAGAACCATGGCCTAAAGCACTGTCTCAGGGAACTGGCTGCTGAAGCCACGTTGCTCACTTCACTTGAGCTGGACGAAGGGAGGTAGTGGACTTGACCGTGATGATGGTCTTAAAAGCCTCCGTTGTTGAAAGATGCTTAGAAGACCTTGGTCCTGTGGCTTGAACGGTGGTATGGATAGTCCCACGGGTCTTGAGATGGCATCCTTTAGATAGGAGGCAAGCTAGTGACAGGTGAGTTGGGTCGGTTGAGAGAGGGCCTCTGGGGAGGCTTTGAAATACTGCTTCAAGGAAAGACAGTGCTGCTGGCAGGGTGTAGTTCAGGTTGGTGACCGCAGCTTCGGTGGTGACCAGAAAGTAAGAGGGGCCAGTTGGAGCCCTGGGAGCTGAGTGCAGTTCCAGCATGGTGGAAGGGAAGCGGCTCAAGAAACCAGTCCCTCCATTGATGAGAAGTTCAGCTGACATCACCCATTTGTCATGGCAGGAGCATCTTGCTCCCTCCCCTCTCTGGCAGGGAGGGACTGGCACTGGACCCTCCTGCCTCCTGCGCTCAGGTGGAATGGCTGCTTACAGGCTCTGGCTTTACATTTAGTACGCACTGATGTTTGAAGTGGAAATAAGTGTCTGGAGTATAGGCAGAGCCATTCTGCTTTGACACTGCCTTCCAGTGACCTCCGGGGCCTCCACTCTGGCTCCATAGTAGCAGTGAGGTGCGGGGTGGGTCCCCTGTGTGTGTGTGTGTGGGGGGGGGGCTATCCTGAGAACTTGGCAGCAAAATCGAGAACATAGTGTGGGCTTATTGGCATGCGCCTCCATGCCTAGCTAACGTGGCATTTAAAGAGACATGTTGAGGCTTTGTCTCTGATGCGACACACTCTGCACAGGGCAGGGCGCTTTGAGGGCAGGACAGGCTTACACTGTGCTGGGTGTGAGTTCCCGGCTTTGATCACCCAGGGTCCTCTAGTAGATGGCTCAACTTGTGAGGGTCTGGGGTAAGGCTGCAGACGACATCTCTACCTGTTAAAGATGGCCATGGAGACATGTCGCACTGCTCCAGGAACCCCAGCCCAGGCTCCCAAGGCCCAAGGGAAACAGGACCAAGCCCTTCCTTTTTGTTTGTTTTGCTACCTGTCACTGTTCTGTAACAACTAGCAGCCCAAGGAGCCAGCCTGTGTTTGTCAACTTGAATGCCTTCCATTATCATATAGCTTCAAATTTTGGTGTTCTCAAATTGGGAATTAATTTCCTTGCTCTCTTGATGTTGGGGCTGCAAAGTAAATACATGAGGGAAAATGTAGCCCTGCTTTGAAGTTTCCAGTCACTTTGTGGCTCTGTTTAGCTGAATGCTGACCACGTGATGGGCTGTTGCTCTCTCGATAGGGAATGATAATGCCTGTCAGGAGCTATTGACAACCCTGGGCCTCGCTTCTTTTCCAGATCTTACAGTCCCTTTCAGCACCCACGAAGACCCTGGAGCAGCAGGTGCCTCACAGCCAGCAGGGACATGCCCATGCCAGTGCTGTGCTGTTCAGCCAGGTGAAAGGCTCAACAGAGACACACCTGCTGCAGCAGCAGCAGCATCCGCCGCAGCACCCAGTCCTGCACCTGCAGCCCCAGCAGATGATGCCGCAGCAGCAGCTTTCCCAGCAAGCCTACCCCCAGCAGCCACCACACCAGTTCCCCCAGCAGCAGCCAGTCCATCCGCACCAGTTTTCCCAGCAACAGCTCCAGTACCCCCAGCAGCAGCTGCAGCCGTTTCAGCAGCAGCATGCCCTGCAGCAGCAGCTTCACCAGCTGCAGCACCAGCAGCTGCAGCACCAGCAGCTGGCGCAGCTCCAGCAGCAGCAGCAGCAGCACAACCTGCTTCAGCAGCAGCAGCTCCAGCGCCTCCAGCAGCAGCAGCAGCAGCAGCAGCAGCAGCAGCAGCAGCACTTGAGCCAGACGCCCCAGGCGCTCCAGCACCAGGCCCCGCCTCAGGGGCTCCAGCACCCGGCTCCGCCCCAGGCTCTCCAGCACCAGGCTCCTCACCAGGCCGTCCACCACCCGGCTCCGCCCCAGGCCCTGCAGCACCAGGCTCCACCCCAGGGGCTCCACCACCAGCAGCTCCAGCACCAGCACCAAGCACCGCCCCAGCAGCTCCCACAGCCTCAGCATCTGCCTCAGCAGCCCCCCCAGCAGCAACAGCTTTTTGGACATGACCCAGCAGTGGAGAGTTAGTACCTGGGTTCTTCTTTCTCCCATCAGCTGTCTGCTTACATAAGTGCTTTGAGGGGGGAGTGGGGTTTGTGTTGAATACTATGAAACTATAAGTTGTCTACATGCATAAGTGCTTTGAGGGTGTGGTGGGGAGTCATGTTGAATGCTCACTATAAAACTGAGTGTGACGCTCATACCTGATAGATCAGAGATAGAATGGGGTAATTGTGCTTTCTTTGGACTAACTCCAAGTATTCAGTGGTTAGGCCTAAATTTTACTTTATGGGGTTTTTTTTGCTTGCTTGTTTGTTTTTTTGGTTTTTCATAGTAGGGTCTCATTCTAGCCCAGGCTGACCTGGAATTCACTATGTAGTCTCAGGGTGGCCTCAAACTCATGGCGATCCTCCTACCTCTGCCTCCCGAGTGCTGGGATTAAAGGCATTTACTACCACTCCTGGCTTGCTTTATACTTTGATTGCCTGCCCCCTGCCCCAAGACAGGGTCTCACTGTAGCCCAAGATGACCTGGCTAGTCCCAAGCTGGCCTTAAATTCATGGCAGTCCTCCTACCTCAGCCTCCTGTGTGCTGATTAAAGGTGTGCACCCTCACACCTGCCTCAGACTATAAATACTTTGATGTTTTTGTTGAGAGCAGCATTCCACGTGTCCTCAAATTACTGGCAGGTGCCCTGTGCCCAAGACTGACTTACATTCAAGTTGAACTTGTCAAAATGCACGTTTATTTTTGTCCATATGGGTTCACTGAGCTGTAACTTTCTCCTCTTGGGTAACTCTATTCTAGTTCCAGAAGAAGGCTTCTTGCTGGGATGTGTGTTTGCCATTGCGGATTATCCAGAGCAGATGTCAGATAAGCAGCTGCTGGCCACCTGGAAACGGGTGAGTGGTGTGTGGAACTTGAGGGTGGGCCTTGGTGACCAGGACCGCTGCTTCCCCAGCCACCACACCAGGGTGTGTCTGCTCTGAGGGAGAGAGGAGCTGTTGTGATTGACATTGCCCCAGGGTGAGTGGGGACCCATCACTCTCTGGCTTCAGTGCATGAAGTGTTCTTAAGGTTCTTTAAGCTCTGACATGTCTATACTCAGGATGTTTGGTGACCTGGGACAGGAGCATTCCTCCTATCGTAGTCATTCTGTTTCTCCAAAGGCACGTGTTAGAGAATCTGAGAGTCTCCTGGCAAGAAGGAACTCTGTCTGCTAGCGGGTCTAGAGCAGCACCCACCCATCCATCGTTTAATCATTTCTAACTTATTTACTTATGAGTTTGCTTGAGGCCTGTAAAGAAAAGGAAAAGGTCATGCTTTCTCTTACAAGCATGCTGCAAATCAAAATTCAGTTTTAAAACTTTTTGCTGACGATTTTCATACAAGTGCATAATGTATTTTCATCATGATCCCCTCCCATTACTTTCGTCTTCTCCCTCCCTCATCCTCTTTTAACTGAACCCCTTCTTTCCAAGTAGTCCCTCTTCTACTTGGGTGTCATTCCTCATCTTCTGTCATCCGTGACAGCATGTTGATGGGCCCAGTATTGTGTGGGGAATGACACCGGCTATGAGGTCACGAACGCCATGGCCACCTCTAAGCTCTCTTCCCTTCATTTGACACTTATCTTCTTTTCGGAATAATTTATATTTATTTGCAAGCAAAGAGAGTGGGCATGCCATGGTTTTGCCACTGCAAACGAACTCCAGATTCATGCCTTGCTTTGTGCATCTGGCTCTACGTGTGTGCTGCAGTCAGGCTTTACAAGCAGGCGCCTTTAACTGCTGAGCCACACATCCAGCCTGGCTCCTACATTCTTTCTGCCATACTTAATGCTGAGCACTCGTCACTTCTCAGCACTTTGACAATTTTGAATCTCCCCACTACCATCTGCACAAACAACCTTCTCTGACCAAAAATGAGTACAGCACTAATTTATGGGCATAAACAGACCCATGTAGAGGGCAGTTTGATGGGCACAACATCTACATTTAGCCAAACAAGAGTGGTAGCTTCCTCCACCAGAGCCTCTGACCTTCCCAGTCATTGGCTTTTTACTAGGTTTTTGGTGCCAGGCATGAATTTTCTACTGTAGAGGCCCGAGATCCAATCAGGGAGCTAGCTGTTGGTTAACCCAACAACAGACATGCCGCTTGGCACCAGTGGGCATGTCTGATCTAGTTGGCCAGTTCACGGGGTTCACTGTTGGCTACGGCTGAGGTTGACTTTTCTCCTCCCCATAGCCTGCTTCACACTTTTCCAGCTTCATGACAGTCAGCAGGGAGGAAGCTTCTAGCTTGGTCCTGGCTTGATTGCTTATGTCTTGCAACAAAGATGTGGTGTCTTCAGCAGTAGGGTCTTACCCTCTTGTTCTGATGGGCAGTCATGAGCATTGGCAGTGGCCTGTTTTGAGGACCTCAGAGACCTCCATGGGCAGCCAGTCACTTCTTGGGAAGTATCCCATCCCAGCACTGGGATTTTCCTCTAACAGCCTATGGCTTTGGGGCAGTGTTATTCACCAACAGAGCACTTTCTTTGGGGTGGGTGTTAAGTGTGGGCACTCCTGGGCTCCTCAGCTCCCCCACTGGTAGGTGCCAAGCATGCTGTAGGACTGCAGTGCTGAATTCACAGTGGCGAGGCAAACTGGTGCACAGGATGGTGGCAGACGGAGGCATTGTGGGAGGTGAAGAAAGGACATGAGCCCATTAGTTAGGTTGGGGGTGTTAGGTGTGGAAAAGGTGATCCCAGGACTCCGTCTCACAGGGACGGGGAAGGATGGTCCAGACTGACAGCCGCTTAGGCAAAGGCACACTTGAGATACTATGGGGGCACTGCTGGGTGGGCTCCATGACACAGTAAGGCAGGGACACGGGCTGGCCTGTCTCCTGTGACCTGAGTTATATTCTGTGTTTGTGGAATTTTGACTTTCCTTCTAAGCTCTATAGTAAAAGAACGAGTGAGGTAGTCTGATGTCCATGCACAGTGGTAAGCTGTCTACTTTGAGGGATACCAGGAAGCATGACTGGCCATTGGAGAGAGTATAACTGAGTCAGGGCAGAGTAGGGGGAGCTAGTGGAGAACCACAGTAGCAGAAAGGTAAGAAAAAGTCAGCCATTTTAGAATGTGACATTTAGAAACTTTCTTAAAATCTAGACAAGAGCTGGGTGTAGTGGCACACACCTTTAATCACAGCACTTGGGAGGCAGAGGTAGGATTGCTGTGGGTTCAGGGGCAGCCTGGGACTACAGAGTAAGTTCTGCGTCCGCTTTGGCTAGAGTGAGATCCTGCCTCAGGAAAACAAACAAACACCTAGAATAAAACTGCAAGATTGGGAAACATCTTGGCTTTTTTTTTTTTTTTTTCTTTTAAAAAAAGGTATACCTAAGGCTGGCCTTGAACTCCTGAGTATTTCTCTACCTATTGGCTAAAGTTTGGCCTTTTATTTTTATTTTTACTTTTGAGACAGGACCTTTAGCCCAGGCTGGCCTCAAACACCATGTAGTGGGGAATGACCTTGAGCTCCTGCTACTCCTGCGCCCCCTTTCTGAGTGCTGGGATGACGGGCATGCCCTACTGTGTCTGCTGTATGCAGAGCTGGGGATTAAACCAGGCACTCGACCAACTGAGCCACATTCCCTAACCCCAAATTTTGATTATTTGAAAGGATTAGTCCAAGAGGTACAAGAAGATGAAGGAAGGAAGCTATTAATGCTTACACTTGAGAAACATGGCTTCAGTCAGGATTATGGCACCTGAGGGAGGACTGCTAGGTGCTCGGTAGTCACTCACTGAGGGAGAACTCATTCCCTCCTAGGGGACAGTCAGGGCTTCTGTGACTCAGCTGTCCCCTGTGACTCGGGAGATGCTTGGGGTCCCTCTCACACATAGCAAGTCTTCACCTCGGGGACCCTCTGACTGTTTACATAGTGACTGGTTTCCTCCTCTGAATGACCCAAGACCAAGAGCAGGGAGGAAGCCAGTCTTGTGGTGGGCCATGGCGTCGCCTGCTGGCTACACTCCAGACTCAGGGACAAGCTCTGTGTTCATTTCTGTGAAGAGTTTAAGAGTAAAATTGGGAAAGGAACAGACTATTTCTCTGGAAGGCAGCAGGTGTGTAGGGTGACTAGGTAAGCTAAAGTGTATTTGAGGGAGCAACGCTTTGTGTTAGGGTGCCATGGGAAGCCATGCAGCTACCCCAAGGCAGTGAGGAAGGTTTGGTGTCTGAGTTATTAGTGTGAGGATGGCCTTCATAAGACGTCAGCAGGTAACATGTAAATATGGAAAGCAGGTAGCCTAAGGAGAAATGGCTGGCCAGAGCAGCCATGCCACACCGAGCCGACTAGGCCAGTAATCCTGAGAGGGAGGGAGAGGCCCAGGGGTGTGTTTCTGTTCTTTCTCCCTGGAAATAGATGAGGGGTACAGTTGGCTTTCATTTCCTGGTGCCAGGTGGAAAGCCCAAGACGATTGCCATCACGTTTCTTCTGTGGAGAAATACGCTGTGTAAATGAATCCTTTCAATAGTTGTCTTATTTGAAGTTACAGTTCTGTTATATCCTCGTGAAACTGATGGTGGTTTTGGTTGGGTCTTTTCTGTAGATAATCCAGGCTCACGGTGGCACTGTGGATCCCACGTTCACAAGCCGATGCACACACCTCCTCTGCGAGAGCCAAGTCAGCAGTATGTATGCACAGGTAAAGACGCAGGCTGTCATCTGTGTGCAGCCTTGGAACCTAGTGCTTAGTGGTTTTGGAGAGAATGTCTTTTCCCTCCACGAGAGGAAAGTCACTCAGTCCTAGCGGCTTCTGTAGGCACCATTGTGTTTGAGCAGTGGAGAAAGAATAAGAAACTCCAGGTAGAGCTAGGAAGGGCGGGCATTCCCAGCACTGTCAAGTCACCCTGAGGAAAGGGACTTGGTACCATTTAGCAGATTCCAAGCGTAGCACTAACACTAACCCCTGAGCCCCGAGCTCGTCTCCAGCATCACCTCCTGTCTCCCCTGAAGTTTCCTGTCTCCTTCATAAAAATGCTCTTGTCATGACACACTCTGTTAGAGGTACTAAGGAGATTTAAAGGCTCTTGTTAGCAAAGCCTGCTGACCTGGGGTCAAGTCCTCAGCACCCGTATAAAGCTGGATGCAGAGTGGGGGGCACATGCATCTGGGATCCCAAAGCACCTTCCAGTAGCAAAGACCCCATCTCAGAAGACACTGAGCTGCTGCTCCTGTGGCTAAGGGATGGCTGTGTGTGTTTACAGCTGTCCTTGGGACCAGGGACCTTGACTTTGAGATTATCAGCACTACCTCAGCCAATGAGTTGTTTTCAGGTTCTACATTGTTGATAATAACGTTCTCAGGTTGTGTGACATGTACAAGCTACACTGTGTGATTTAGTAGTAAACTGTGTGCTGAATGTTGACATTTTTATGTGGCTTCCATAATAGTGGCATTGTAGTCCTGTAGCCATTTCATTTTGTATTTATTTCTGGAGCCAACAAGCCTATTTCCTGTTGCTAGGCGATCCGAGAAAGAAAGAGGTGCGTCACTGCTCACTGGCTCAACATGGTCCTGAAGAGGAAGAAGATGGTGCCGCCTCACCGAGCCCTCCACTTCCCGGTGGCCTTCCCGCCTGGGGGCAAGCCCTGTTCACAGCATGTGAGGCCTTCCTCTGTCCTGTTACCTCTTTTGGGCAGTGGTCACACACTGTCTGGCCATCCCCAGCATTGAGAGGCCTGTCCTCTGTCCTATGGTTTCTTTTTGGGAAGTGGTCACACTGTCTGGTCGTGCCACTGTTGAAGTGCCCAGCGTAAGAGATCTTCCTCTTGTTGGCACCATTCAAAATCCTAAAATGAGTCAGGTGTCTTGCCCTAAAGATACCACTTTCAAGCAGAGCTGGGTCAGTACTAATAGGTTCTCCCCTAAATCATGTCAAAGTTGTGGTCAGAAAGCAAAATCCAAAGTTGGCTTGTGTTCATGATCGGAGCCGTACATGAACACAAGCCCTTTCCTTTGTCGGGCAGCTTCTGCTGATTTCCTTTCTTCTGAGTGGGCTCTGCATCTAGCGCGCCAACTCTCAGCAAACTTCTCCTGCTGTCCTCAGGGACGGATTAGCAGATAGGTCCCAGAATGCCAACGGAGTCCTGAAAAAGAACATGTAAAGTGACTAGAAGTCAAGGAGGACGTGTTTCGGTTTTTGCGTTTACACTCCATTTGCTCTTCCCCACAGATTATCTCTGTGACTGGATTTGTGGATAACGACAGAGATGACCTGAAGTTAATGGCGTATTTGGCAGGTGCCAAATACACGGGATACCTGTGCCGCAGCAATACAGTCCTCATCTGCAAGGAGTAAGCTGGGCTTGGGGTACTTCCTGTCCTCGCCTCGCCCACAGCAGGTCTGTCTCTCTCTCTCTCTCCCTCTCCCTCCCTTTTAAAAAATTTTTTAAAAATATTTTTTATTTGCAAGCAGAGAGAGAGAGAGAGACAGAGAGACAGAGAGTGGACACACCAGGGCCTCCAGCCGCTGCACATGACCTCCAGACTCATGTGCTACTTTGTGCGTTTGGCTTTCTGTGGGTCCTGGGAATCGAGCCAGGTCTTCAGTCTTCACTGTGGAGCCATCTTTGCAGCTGTCTGTAGCTCAGGAGTGCTTTGAACTCTGTACACAGGCTGCTCTCACACCCGTTGACCCTCCCAAGTGCGGCATTACGGCATGTACCTCCGTGCCGGGTAGCAAAATGTAAGCTTTTTAAAAAATACTGTGTGCATATATACGTACGAGAGCACACATGGAGATGTTGATCTCTCCTGTACCTCGTGTGCACATCTCGTTTGCTTCTGGGAACCGTCTCGCTGTGAGGAAGACACCCGTGGGCTGTGAGGTTTCTCCTGACTGCCTCTCATTGCCTTTGCATGTTGCGATTCCAGCCACGTGTTTCTTAATGTTTCAGGATTTTGTGGCATTCAGGAGTTCAAGTCAGAATGTCTGTGGAGAGACTGGCAGTGGGCTGGGGAGACGGCCCAGCGTTTAAAGGCGCTTGTTTACAAAGCCTGACAGCCCAGGTTTGATTCCTCGGTACCCACATAAAGCCAGAAACACCAAGTGCCACATGCACCTGGAGTGTGTTTGCAGTGTCACGCAGGCCTGGTGTCCACATTCTTCTCTGCAAGAGAAGAGAATTGCAGTGCTGCGCATAGCGGTGCCAGCAGGCGCCTGCCAGGCAGGCGCAGAGGGGCCGGAGCAGGAGCCCTGGAGCTGTTCCTAAAGCACGCCTGCCACCTGGACTAGGACGCATTGTTTATTGACTTGGCTTTCGTTGAGAATACCTTTAAGGAAGTAGGATGGCGCTAACACTTAATGCTTTTTCTCAACAAAAGACCCAGTGGCTTGAAGTACGAGAAGGCCAAAGAGTGGCGGATCCCGTGTGTGAACGCACAGTGGCTTGGCGACATCCTGCTGGGAAATCTGGAGGCCCTGCGGCAGGTCCAGTACAGTCGCTACACCACCTTTGACCTGCAGGATCCCTTTGCACCTACCCAGCACCTTGTCTTAAATCTTTTAGGTGAGTGACATTTACGAGCTGTCCGTCATGTTTGAGGAGCGTGTCCAGGACAGGGATCCCAGGCCTGGCTTTAGAGGTCTTGCTGTGTTTTGGTCACTCTCTAGCCCCCATTGTCACCCTCCCAGCTTCTCCCCACTCTGCCCCGGGGTTTTGAGGGTTTCCTGGTTGTGTTTGCATCTAACAGGCTCTTAGAGCTGGGAGGGGCCTGTCCTCTTGTCAGAAATGCCCCATCCCTGGGGAATGGTCACTAGAGGCGATGAGATGCCTTCTGTGCTCCTGGAGTGGGTGCGTCCTCAGGGGGACAGTGCAGCATGGGGTGCGATTCTGTGTTTTCCAGCCCATCTGATTTTGGGTGGCTTTGCTCTGTGTCTCTGTGCCATCCCTGTGGGACTGCCCTTGGCTCTGGAGCCAGTAAAGAGATGCCCACTCTGAGCATCTGGCCCTGCCTCACAGCAGGAGCTAGCTGCGCCCATCTGCCAGCTCCTCCCTACTTCTCATTTCTCTTGGCCATCTCTTGTCATTACTGGTGTGTTGGGGACAAGACTGATTCCCCTGACTGGACACTGCCTTCTAGAAACATGTCATTACATAGCGCACAGAACAATGCACTGGCGCTCCTGTGGTGCTTGAGGCATGTCCCCAGGACAGCTCGCCACCCCTGCCTGGCCTCGTCCTGGAGACCATCTTCAGAATCGAAACCCTGGTTGCCCAGGAGAGGCTCTATCGCAGGATCTGTCTTCTGAGTGAACGGTGTGCAGCTGAAAGGAAACCTCTCTCTCTTTCAGATGCGTGGAGGGTCCCAGTGAAGGTGTCGGCAGAGTTGTTGATGGTACGTCAGATAACCCCTCCTTTGGCTGTTACTGTGTTCCTACATTTAAAGGAAGAGAATATTCTGGAAGTCTGGGTGCCATCATGTTTTAGCTAGCCTGAATGTACAGGCTGTAGTGCATGATGGGAGACCGCTCTTCCTCTCGTGGACCGTTTCTGCATTCGCGTCTATTCAGTTACGCACACAGGGCCGGCACACTCACTTTTCCCTCTAGAGTATCTGTGTTCTCTCCTGTCACTCAGCACTGTGGGAACAGTCTTGTTTCGATTGTTGGTCAAGAACAGTGTGACTTGTGGGCTTAGGACTGCGTACATTATTACAACGATTATCCTGTATGTATTTAAATAGTTTTATTTTCATTTTTTTATTTTTTATTTTTATTTATTTATTTATTTATTGGAGACAGACTCTCATCGTAGGTTGGCTTTGAACTTGTGATGTAGCCCAGGATGACCTGGAACTCCTGATTCCCCTGCTTCTGTCTTCCCAGTCTAGGATTGCACCACTTCCCTTGGCTTTAACTTCTCTTTATTAAAAACGGGCTTCCATAGCCAGGCACGGTGTTAGGTCTGTAGTCCCAGCTACCCAGGAGGCTGAGGTGGAAGGTTCTCTGTAGCCAAGGGCGGCTTTGGCAGCACAGCAGGACCCTCCCTAACCTTCGTGAGCCTGTTTGTTTCTGTCAGGTACAGGGAGGATTCCAGGCTGTGCACTGGAATGGAGCCCAAGGAGGGTCTGCCTGCCTGGCCGGAGTGCCAGCACCACCTCGATGTGTGCCAGGAGCCCCGTCTCGCTCTCTTGTTTTCCTCTACTTGAACTAGTAATTGTGATCCTAGTGCTGTGACACATCAGCAGAGGCCAGTGTCCTCTCCACCCATTTGATGAAGAAAATTTTCGGTGGCTCTTTTGTTCTAATGGGAAAGTGGTCACCAGAGTACTTTCCCACACACCAAGTAGCTGAAGTTGCCGGGGCCGTGCAGGTCAGTCTCTCCCAGGACTCCAGACTGCAGTCTGCAAGCAGAAGGGCCCATTGTCTTCTTCCCTAGGTGGAGGTAGGAGAAGCCACACTCAGTCCTGTATGCTGCTCACGCTAGCCCCGTATGGACCGCAGCTAAAGAGGTTAGATTGAGTCAGGGCCTCACGTACACTAGGCCTCGATTTAACCGCTGAGCTCTATTCCCAGCCCTCTTTATCTTTTTGTTTTGAGAAACGATATTAGCAAGTTGTCCAGGCTGGCCTCGAACTCTCTCTGTAGCTCCAGTAGACCTTGAACCTTTCCTGCGTCAGGAAGACTGAGACTGCAGCTGTGCCACCAGCACCTCCTGGGATGCAGATGCCTCTTGCTAGCATGCTTCTGCCCTGGAACAGGGACTAGAGCAGCTTCTGGTGAGGGAGGCGAAGTGTGGGGCTCAGCGCTCACCTTGACCACCCTGGGGGCCGTGTCTGTGCCACGGTGTCTTGTTAGAGATGTGATTGTGACGCACCTTCCACATTCTGAACTGAAACACGGGGCAGAGTGTGGGAAAGAAATAGTTCAGGGTTGAGGGCTGTGTATATAATGTGAGCCGAGGAAAAGACACGAAGACATTGTAGATAGCTGAGGGGTGGGGGGGAGGGTCCCCCTGGAGAGTCCCCGGCCCCTGAGCATGGAGGCCCTTGCAGTGTACTCTGTTTCTTTCTTAGTGTTTTTTTTTTAAAATATTATTTATTTGCAAGGAGAGAGAAAGGAACAAGAATGGGTTCATCAGGGCCTCTTGCCACTGCAAATGGACTCTGGTGTCTGCCTCACTTTGTGCTTCAGGCTCTATTTGGGGACTGGGGACTTGAACCTGGGCTGTCAGGCTTTGCAAACAATACCTTTAACTCCCGAGCCATCTTCCCAGTTCTCTTTTCAGTGTGTTAAGTTTTGTAGAGGTCTTTCACTTCTATAATTAGGCTTATTCCAAGGTGGGTTATGTTATTTTATTTTATTTTTAAGGCTTTGTTAATGGGAGTCTTTCCCTGCTCTTTTAGTATGTTGGTATCTAAGAGTGAATGAGCCAGGTGTGGTGGTGCACACCTTTGATCCTAGCACTCGGGAGGCTGAGGTAGGAGGGTCACCATTATGGGTTCCAGGACAGCCTGGCCTAGAGTGAGACCCTGCTTCTATAAAAGAAAGAACGGAAAAAACCAGCCACCCAAGAGTGAATGAGACTGTTTCCTGGGCTCAGGGCATTGGTCACTGGCTGTGTTTCACAGGCGTGTGTCTTGGTGAACGCTCGTTCTAGGTCCTGAGTAGGTGGTGTGATTGATGCCTAACCTCATTGATTTGATTCAAGTAGATCATCTTCAATTGCAGGGTGTCAGATTACCTCCCAAACTGAAGCAGAATGAAGTAGCCAACACCCAGCCTTCATCCAAGAGGGCCAGGTACGTAAGGTACGGTTTCACAAGTCTGTTCCAGGATGTTGTTTCTAAGGATTTTCTGAGGAATTAGGACTTGAAAGGCTTTCATTTTTGTCGCACATTATTAATAGCAGTGAGTAAGGACATGGACCAGTATAATTTTTATTTTTATTAAACAAATAACCTTCTTTAAGGAAAAGCTCCCTTGAACTCCTGATATGCCAAGCAGATGCTTCTCCGGGGGAGACTGGCATCCCCAAGCATCATGCCCCAGGTGCACTTGAGCACCAGGCCCAGGCCGTGGTGTGCCCCTCTGAGCTGTGGGCTGGAGGGCTGTGTGCATTGCACACCACACACTGCGCTGGGTGCAATGCCTGAAGCTCTGGCTCATGTGCAAGGTCCATGGCTGGCAGTAGTCCTGGCATTGCGAGAGCAGAGCGAAGGCTGGGGAATTAATGATTTCTTCTAGAAAGCTCTTCTGAGAGAGAGCTCATGAGGTGTCTGTTGCAGTTAGCATTTTCTCATTTCTCCTCTTCCCGATTCCTCAGCACAGAGTGAATAAAATTCTTGTTCTATATTTTGAAGGGTAAATTTAGATCACCATAGGTAAACCTGGACGTTTTCCTGGACTAGATAGAGACTGAGAAGTAAGACTTTGAAGCAGTGAGGTGAATGTAAAAAGCAACAGGCTTGCTTTAAGCTGTGCCTCTACACCACATGGCTTCTTAGCCAATCAGACAAGCAGAATTGTATCAAGTGTGACCATGGCAAGAGGACGCCACCAAGTCCCTAGGTTCTTTTAAACACCTGATGTCTAGTATATGGGATAGCTCAGTGGGAGAGCCCTTGCCTACAATTTATAAAGCACTGCCAAAAAATAAACATACAAAAACTTGATGTTAAACTAAGAGCAGCATTATAATGGTGAAGCTGGCAAAGTCAGCGAAATAGAAAGATCAGTCTTGATGGCTCAGCAGTTGAAGGCACTTGTTTGCAAAGCCTGGTGGCCTGGGTTTGGTTTCCCAGTACTCATGTAAAGCCAGACACACAGTGGAGCATGCGTCTGGAATTTGTTGCAGTGGCTGGAGGCCCTGGTGCACCCATTCTCTCTCTCCCCCTCCATCTCTCTGTCAAATAAATAAATATTAAAAATAAATTTTAAAATTCCTTGGGAGAGTGTTGGGGATGAAGAATATGCTTAACTTTTTGGAGTCAGGGTCTCAGGTAGCCCAGGCTGGCCTGGAACTCCTGGCCCTTCACCTCTGTAGGGCTGGGATTATAGGCAAGTGACACCACCCCCAGCTAGAGTATTGGCCTCAATGCGTCCCTGGAGAGTCAGAGCTGGTTAACTGCTGCACTCTCGTTGATGTCCATGTGTTTGTCGTGTAGAATGGAGGAGCCGCCACCTCCCACCAAGAAGTTGACACCTGAGTTGACGCCGTTCGTGCTCTTCACTGGCTTCGAGCCTGTGCAAGTCCAGCAGTACATGAAGGTGAAGTGTTGTCTCCTCTGAGGGTTAGCAGCGTTCCTCCCAGCATGCGTTGATGTCAGGCTAGCCACTGAGCTAACCTTCACCTGTACCCAGTGAGCTGTCCCCTGCCCAAATCTTGTCCGTGTGCTCATGTCTCATTCCCATGCCGCCCTTTCAGAGTGGCATCAAAGTGGTAATGGCGTTTGGTGTGTGCGTCTGGAGAGTGTGGGTGTGTTCACTGCTTTTCCGTGACCCCCTGGTGTTCTTGGGCTGTTGTACTCATTCAGTCACAGGTTCAAGTTCCTGTGTTTGCTGTCAGTGTTAAAACTGACTGCAGGTGTGCCCATCTGCCCGTCATCTGTTTCTCACTGGGGTTTCCTGGCACAGTGGGCTGAGGGTGCCCTGGGTTGGGCACTGTTGTACTGGCTGACTTCCGCGTGTCCCTCGGTTCTGTTTGTGGCCCCAGAAGCTCTACATCCTGGGTGGGGAGGTCGCCGAATCCACGCAGAAGTGCACCCACCTCATTGCCAGCAAGGTGACTCGCACCGTGAAGTTCCTGACGGCCATCTCCGTGGTGAAGCACATTGTGACCCCCGAGTGGCTGGAGGAGGGCTTCAAGTGCCAGAAGTTCCTCGGTGGGTAGTGACGTTGGCGTGCGTTTTCAATGCCGAATTAGGCATTGGGTTCCTTTTCTGAAATCCACCCTAATGTACATCTAGCTTAGTCTATTTGGTAATTACTAAAGTGTATACATTAATTACAGGCTGCAGTATTCCTTTGGTGGGTATCTGCACTGTACAGTGAAATCTAAGGTTTAGGTAATTTCAGTGATGTCAGGGAGAAAGCAAGCTGTGTGTCCTTTACTTCCTAGTGCTTGTCTCAGTGTATTTCATTGGAAATCTGACTGTCAAATGAAATTCCCACAGTACCATAGCGTCTAGATCTCGATCACCTTGGTGCCCACATTTTACTTAGGAGGGAAGAGTGCTGCCTGCTTCATTGGTGTCCCTCCATCAGGGTCAGTGTACCTAGAGCTGACTTTTCTTAGAATCTAGATACACTGAGGGCAGGGTGTGTAGCCAAGTGATGGAGTACTATGTTCATCCCAACACTGAATAAAGATGAATGGACAGACTGCAGAAAGACAGAGAGAATGGGCATGCCAGGGCCTCCTGCCGCTGCAAACAAACTCCAGACACATGCACTACTTTGTGCATCTGGCTTTACCTGGATGCTGGAGAATCAAATCTATGTTGTTAGGCTTTGTGGGCAAACGCCTTAACTGCTGAGCCATCTCCAGCCCTGAAATGTTTTTAGAACCTTGACAAATACAGAATACTATAAAAGTGATTTTTTTCCAGAGAAATTAAAAAGAGCCGGGCAAACTTGTGCCTTTGTATTTTCAGTAGCAACTCTGTCATCCGTGTCTCCAGAGTTGGTATCCCCTGGCCACCACTTCCCCAAGGACATCCTAGGTCCCTCATCCCAGTCAGGCAGGGAACAGGGCCTGCTGGTCTTTGTACCCTGGCCACATTGCTCCAAAATGGCACCGCTCCCCTTGCTTATCAGTTTATAACAGGAAGTTCATATTTGATGGGCATTTGATTCCATCGTCAGTATATGTGCTGTGGATCTCTGATCTGATACCCATGAAACAGTCCAGGATTTTCTAAGGGAATGTTTCCAATATATATATATATATATATATATATATATATTTTTTTTTTTTTTGGTTTTTCGAGGTAGGGTCTTACTCTAGCCCAGGCTGACCTGGAATTCACTATGTAGTCTCAGGGTGGCCTTGAACTCATGGTGATCCCCCTACCTCTGCCTCCTGAGTGCTGGGATTAAAGGCGTGTGCCACCATGCCCGGCTACAATGATTATTTTTAAGACAGATTGTTATCTAGGTTCATGCAAAGTTGCCCCCACCCCTGCCATGAGAGGAGCACCCTCGTAACAGAAGGTGGACATCTGGCTCCTAGTTCTCCTCAGTTCAGTTGCACTAGAACTCACATTCACTGGGTCTTGACAAGCCAGCTTCAGACAGGACCTGAAGACCCCTAATCCTGCCTGTTCACGCACCCTCTCACCAATGGTTGCCCACCACTGGCCTTTCATTGTCTCCATGGTTCTGCTTTGTCCAGAATGTCCTGTAGCGGCGGTACCTCAACACAGTCTCTGCAGACTGGCTGCTTCACGTCGCAGTGTGCTTGCCAGCCTGTCCCTGTCTCCCTGACTGGACAGCCCATCTCTCTTTAGCCTTGAGTATGCTCTTTTTTTTCTTAATAATTTATTTATTTATTTGAGAGAGGGAGAGAGAGAAAGAGAATGGGCACGCCAGGGTCTCCTGCCACTGCAAACGAACTCCAGATGCATGTGCCACCTTGTGCATCTGGTTTTACATGGGTACTGGGGAATCGAACTCTGATCCTTCTGCTTGGCTGGCAAACGCCTTAACCACCAAGCCATTTCTCCAGTCTTTGAGTATGTTCTTTTCCCTTCAACTCCCCAAGGACACCTTGCTTTTGCTAAATTTTGGCAGCAGAAGCAACATGCTCACGAACAGGACTATAGAACCACTGGCCACTTGTGCCTACCAAGCCCGGCTACAGAGTCCTGGCTCGCGGTGCTGGTGGGGTGCTTGGCTGAGCTGCCAGTGAGGCTGCAGGCTAAGCTGGGAGGAGGAAACAGGTGCATTCCTAGAAAGAGATTAAAGTCTCCAATTTGGGCACTTTGGACGTTTGCTAAACTGTTGCTGTGAAAGCAAAACCACTCTCAGAAATTCTCACAGGTCTTCAGAATGATGGCTGCATGCTTACTTCATCTTCTGAGCTGAGGGTTGAGTGTTCAATTATATACATAAGGGATGGGCTTCCCACAAATCCATAGGGGTGACAAGTCCACCAGATTACCAGCTGGCTGGTTCTGATGTCCCTCAGGACTGGGAGTTGGTCTGCATAGATACACTTGGCAATGGTAGCTTGAAGCTGGTCATGGAAGGACTAGATTTCCTAAGCTGGGGTCTGAGGGCTAGTGAGTACCCCAGGCCTTGTGGGTTGACAGTAAAGAGTTGAGGGTGGGAAGAGGTTGGGGAGAAACGGCCATACAGTGAGCAGGGAGATAAGATTAGCTCTCAGTAAAGCTTTGTAAAGGAACTCATGACCCCACAGGGTCCGTTGCCACTGATGTAGGTGAAAGACTGTCTGCCTGTCTTTTGGTCTGGTTGTTTTCAGGAGGAAGTAGCAGGGCTAAGTGTACCCATGAGTAATTATGTTCTGCCCAGTGGGGGACCCTTCCTCTTGCCACTGTGTCCACCTGCACTTTCAGAGCGTGCACATCCTGTTTTCCAGATGAACAGAACTACATCCTCCGAGACGCTGAGGCAGAAGTGCTTTTCTCGTTCAGTCTGGAAGAGTCCCTAAAGCGGGCACACGTGTCTCCCCTCTTCAAGGTGTGTGTGGGTCCTGGTAGACGTAGTTGGTCCATTTGGCTCTACCTCATAGCCCTTCTTCCTGCAGAAGTGTGAGGCACACCTATGGAGCACACCTTTATTGTGATGAAACAGTGATACAAAGATCTAGATAATGGGCCCAGACAGTATGTCTGTGAATAATTTAGTTCCTAAGAGACATGTATGCTCATTTTCCTGCTTTTAACAAATCTTTGGAGAACTGCTTATACTATTCTCAATAAATTGTTTTCCACTAGAGAAGACACTTGGAAAAATATTAATTGAATGCTATATACATAATTCAAAAGTATAGATTTTTAAATATTTGTTAGCTAAGAGGCTTAGAACAGTTAGGAAGTGTGGTTTTTGTATCAAAGAGCTAAGTCAATCAATGAAGGTAATCTGCTCTTTGAACTTCTGACAGAGCCTGCCTAGGAATTGGAGATGACTGGAATGCTGACTTACAAAGCATTTTACCTCAACTGGAAATAGTCTGACTTTTAATTACCAAAGGCCACACTTCACATACAGAGTTTCACTCTTCCCACTGCGCACAGGCCACTCCAGGTGAACTACTAGAGAACATTGCCTTCATAATTCTAGAAAATTAGATATTTTCTCAAAAATCTCAGGATAGGATTTATGAAAAGTTAAACACTCTCAAAATTAAAACATTTAGCTGACACCCAGGCAGGAGATGAACCAGCCCTAACTTATCATCTAGAGCCCAAACGAAACCTTTGAGGAAGTGGGGAGATGAGCAAGAGAACTCCCTCCACAGCAAGTCAGATAACCTGGGAAAGGTCAATGGAGACAGACACTGAGGACACCCAGCACAATCCAAAGCAGAAGCAGACTTAAAACTCACCCACCATGATTCAAGGAACTCTGCAGAAGAGGGACAGAAAGATTGTAAGAGCCACGGTGAAGGAGAATATCCAGAGAAATTGCCCCCCCTTCAACAACAACACACAAAGGAAAGCTGGCTACTTCTACAATCCATAACCCCCTACTCAATGGGCCAGTCCAGCAATCCCACGGAGGGGGCCCCCAGCCAGTTGGGGGCAGGGAGGAAGGAAATGGGGATGCCATCACAAAACTTGCTCATACAATGTATCTAATTATTAACAATAAATATGTTATAAAAAAGAAACATTTAAAAACCACAGTATATGTATGTTTCCGTTTTACTTTTAGGCAAAATATTTTTATATCACCCCTGGCATTTGCCCAAGCCTTTCAACCATGAAAGCCATTGTGGAGTGTGCGGGTGGAAAAGTGTTGGCTAAGCAGCCGTCCTTCCGGAAGCTCCTGGAACATAAACAGAATAAGGTGGGTAGAGGAGGGTAGCCGAGGAGTCACTGCTCTTAGTTTACTTTTCACTCACTGATGGCCTCCTTTCTTTTCCTTAGAGTCTGTCAGAGATCATCTTAATATCCTGTGAAAATGACCTCCATTTATGTCGAGAGTATTTTGCCAGAGGAATAGGTACGTTCTTGTGGTGTGTTAGTCTGTGTCAGCCACACGTGTCTGTGCGGAGGCCCTCATGACAGCCGCACGTGTCTGTGCCGAGGCCCTTGTGACAGCCGCATGTGTCTGTGCCGAGGCCCTCGTGACAGCCGCACGTGTCTGTGCCGAGGCCCTCGTGACAGCCGCACTTGTCTGTGCCGAGGTTCTCGTGTCAGGCACTTGTCTGTGCCAAGGCCTTCGTGACAGCCATACATGTCTGTGCTGAGGTTCTTGTGTCAGGCACTTGTCTGTGCCGAGGCCCTTGTGACAGCCACACATGTCTGCGGAGGCTCTTGTGACAAACATGGTTCTTGTGACAAACATGCCTGTGCTGAGGCCCTCATGACAGCCGTACGTGTCTGTGCCAAGGCCCTCGTGACAGCCTAACATGCCTGTGCAGAGGGCCCTCGTGACAGCTGCACGGCCTGCACCGAGGGAGCTTCCCTCTCCTAAGGGCTCTGCTTGTTCCCTCAGATGTTCACAACGCGGAGTTTGTCCTGACGGGAGTGCTCACCCAAACACTGGACTACGAGTCATATCCTTTGAGCTGTGGACGTGGAGGGGGGGAATCTCAGCTGACGAGGCTGCTTGTGTGGGTGTTCAAGGGTGTGACAGTCAGACAACAGCCCTCAGGGTGGTCCCAGGAGGGAAGACAGCTGCCACCGCCACGCCAGTTTGTCAGTCTGTTCTGTTCCACATTTATATTCAGAAGAAAAAGTTAGCAGGGTGTGGTGGTGCACACCTTTAACTCCAGCACTTGGGAGGCAGAGGTAGGAGGATCCCATGAGTTTGAGGCCAGCCTGGGACTGCATAGGGATTTAGTCTCCAAGATGGCTCCCAAGAGGTCTGTTCATGGGGCTGCTTTTTACAGAGAGGAAATTGGCAAGAAATAGACCAGTCTTGTAGTTTTAGGAAAAATGAATGCAAGTCATTGGCAATTTGCAAAAAAGTACCAGGTCAGCCTGGGCTAGAAAGAGACCCTACCTCAAAAAACCAAAAGAAGTAAAGTTACTTTACAAGTTAAGCATGATCTCCAGGGTCCCTTTGTGTATCTGAAACCTAAACCGGAGTTGCCCAAAAGTGAGTGCTGACATTTGCAGCTCTTGGATTTCTCTGGGCTTTGGGGACTTGAACCCTCAGGGTGTGCATTGGACAGGCTTGTTGAAATTGACTCCCGCTATGCCTGCACCAGCTCTGTCCACATGCTGCAGTGACCTGGGCGGGATCAGCAAGCCCAGAGCCCAGGGTGTGCCCACTGGCCCTTCTGAGGGCCCTCGGGTCTCCCTGCGCAGCAAGGCCTACTACCAGTGTGGGCGGTGGGGAGGGCTGTGGCCGCTCACAGACGGGCCTTGTGTTGGAAAACGTTTTCCTCAACAAACCCACGTATAAATTTAACTGACAGCGTCGTGCCCTCTGCGAGCCCGGAGCACAGGGTCAGCTGCCGGCGGCGCGCACCCAGGCTTCTGCGGGCACGCTTGTTTTCCAGCTCTGCCTTGGGAGGTGGTCAAGCAGGAAAACAGAATCTATACTGCATCTTATTAAGATGTGCCATCTTATTGTGAGGAAACATAAATTATGTTGTGTATTATATGACTTTATGAGCCCACATTAGGTCTTCAGATTAATTTACGAGGTTTTTAAGTGTTTTCAGAGAACTATGAAATTTCAGCTACAATTAAAATGTGTAAATAAAGACCTTGCTATCTAAATTATGGATGTTCAAGATTTGAAATGTTTTGTACTTGGATTATTTTTATTTCTTACACTTCTTTTATATTGCTATCTTGCTGACATTTAAATAAATGTAATTTTGAACTTGGACTCCGTGAGTCTTTGTGGTTCCATATTCTTTGCATAATGTTGCATCAGCTTTCTCACTGCTGTGCAGGAAAGAACCCGACCAAAAGCAGCTTGTGGAGGGAAGGTTTATTCTGGCTTACAGACTCAAGGGGAAGCTCCCTGATGGCAGGGAAAACCATGGCACGAGCAGAGGAGGGGTGTCACCTCCTGGCCAACATCAGGTGGACACCAGCAACAGGAAGGTGTACCAAACACTGGCAAGGGGAAGCTGGCTATAACAACCATAAGCCCGCCCCTAACAACACAGCTCCAGCGAGGTTATAATATCCACACTGCCATCAGCTGGGGATCGAGCATTCAGAACACATTTGTCTGGGGGGGACACCTGGATCAAATCACTATATATATAACTTAGGTGATTTTCATGAAATTGGATCACATTTTAAAAAATGTCAAGGCAAAGTGATTTCAAAGTAAATTTTCCTTGAGGAAAAAATTTAGCCTTCACTTCAGACAGAGGTGGGCTGGAAGTGCTTGGCCTCACTCTGTTGGCACAAGCCAGCACCCATGCTGTTTCTGTGAAGTGTCTGTCTTGGACTGGCATCCAGTGGGGACCCCATTGGCACCTCAGTTGAGCAGTGATGGGGCATGCCTTGGGCTGTAGGGTGTACCACATCATGTTTAAAGCCAGGGTGGCATCTTCAGCCATACCCATTTCCTGGGTAACCTCTGCCCTGTGGCAGTTTCTTGGGGTCCTCATAAACATGGGGCCACCTTCCACTCTGTATGATTTGTTGTCTATAGACGTTCTTTGTGTGCTACGGCTCCCACGTTCTGGCAACAGCTTTCCTCAGATGTGCCCTGCGCGGCCCATGACCTGTGACTGCCCCTCAGCCTATGTGTGTGTGTGTGTGTGTGTATCCTGATAAACGCAGAGACGCTTACACTGGGGCAGTGTGTCGCTGAACTCTGTGGACCAGGAGTGCGAGAGAGCTTCAGGCTCTGAGAGGTGAGTTTGGTTTGCCAAGTGCCACATGTCATCCTGTGACTGAGATCCTTGAAAGCAGCTGAGATCAATCAAGCACCTTCCTGGTTGAGTTGCATGCCTGTCATCTGCGCCAGAGAGAGAGAGATAGAGAGGGAGTTTAGTTAGCATGTAGTGTGACTGGCTTGACTCACCTTTCAATTGGTGTTTTCTTCAGAAGCTGCCCAGAACTTTGGAGCTGCCCAGAGTCCACTGACCTGCATAGCTGCTGAGCACTGATCTGGTTGAGAAGTGTGGCCCAAGGGCATGAAGATTCTAGGAGAAATGCTGGAGTTTGTTTAGAGCCAACCGTTCTGCTTAAGAAAAGGGAACCTTTCATTTTCCACTGTTTTTCCTGGGTCATTTCCACTTAAAGATAGTGTCAGCCACAGATGGAGTTAGGAATTTAGGAGCTACATTTTCAAATTCTAATAATTATTTCATAACTTAAAAATTATTTGAAAGCAGAGAGAGAGAGAGAGATGAGAGAGGATGGGCGTACCAGGGCCTCCAGCAGCTGTTGCAAACCAAGTCCATGTGCATGTGTTTTGTGCATCTGGCTTTATGTGGTTACTGGGGAATCGAACGCTGAATGTTAGGCTTTGCAGGCAAGCGGGCAAGTGCTTTAACTACTGAGCCATTTCTCCAGGGCTGTTTCATAATTTAGTATATCCAAAATACTGTTTCAATTACACGGTATCACTATTTTTAAAACTGAGCTGAGCAGGGTGGTACACGCAATCTCAACAACTGGAAAACAGGCGGATCATCTAAGTTTGAGGCCAGCTTGGGATATAGTGGATTCCAAGCATATTGAGACATATTGAGACCCTACCTCGAAAATGACCTTGGAGCAGCAACCAGAAAGAGCAGGAAGTGGATTCTCCCCTGGGCTCTCCAGGAAGGAGCAAGGCCTGTGGACATCTGGATCTTCTCATTTCTTTGAGACAGGGCCACACTCCACAGCCCAGGTTGTCCTTAAAACCGGGTCCTCCTGCCTCAGCCTCCTCAGTGCTGGCTTGAAGGTGTGTCCCAGCACACCATGGGCTTCCCTCTTGCTTTTCATCTGCTGAGACCCTATGGAACTTCCTGACAACTGAGCTGTAAGGGAGTGGGATTTCGTCTTAGTTTGAGCCACAGCATTGGTTAACGTAGCTAATGGATAGATAACAGCAGCCATGGGGCTGTGAGACAGACGCACAGATTCCAAGGGGACGCCTGGCAACTACAATTCATTGATGAGTAGCTCCAAGCTTTTGAAGGGAGAGAAATACACACTCTTCCAGAAAGATTACTTTGGGAGTAGATATTGTCAAGATACGACTCAACAGCGCAGAGTGGAATCCCCCTCAAAAGAAGACCCAGAATCGAGACAAGGTGGACTTGGAGAGAGGATCGCTTTGTTCTCACGTGGGAAGCAGGGGACGATGGCATATCAGCCAGCGAGAAGCTCCATGAGACAGCAGAGACCGGTTGGGAATGGCTGCTCTGCCCAAGATGTGGAGCCTAGATCCCGAGGACCTGTTCCTGGACACGGCTTCTGCAGACAAGGCTCTCCGGGTACTTTACAGTGGCCAGTGGAAGAACCCACTCCACTGGCCTGGCTGCGAGCTGGGCACCAGGAGGACAGCTGCATCTTCAGAGTGTGTTGGAGGTTCTTTGAGCCGCTTGACTTCTGAACATGAAATACACTTACATTGGCTGACAAGATGGCCACTCCAAACCGGAGTGCCAGCCACGCACCACCGCAGGGCAGGACCAGCTCAGGGCTGCCCACCGGAAGGGCAGCAGGAGAGCCTCCCTCCCTGACACCATGACCTCTGCGGGGAGGACAGACAGCCTTCGACTAGCCGTGTGGGTCCTCAGGTGTCCATGTCCTTGATCCCTTGGGCTTCCTGCCCCAGCTGCTGAGCCACCTCTCGCCATAGCCTGGGTGCAGACGGGTCAGCACAGGCTCCCGAGCGCTGACTTGTGCTGGGGAATATGGCAGTGCCACTGTCCTCCTGGGCTCTGCTGGGTGACATGGGCCGTGTGGGGGCACGGGCCTCGGGATGCGCCCCAGCTCTCTTTGCTTCTCTTGGGGGCCTCTCTGGACAGCTTGTCCAAGACCCCCCTCTCCATCTCTCGCTCCAGAGGGCTGCTTCCTGGTCCCTGATGAACATGCTTTAGCACAGAGGGACTTCTTCTCTCACAGGGGCTTCACGCTGGCAGAAGGCCTTCCACATGGGCTTCTGGAGGCCCCATGTCCTTGTCCCCAGGACCCAGTGACTTAGACCCCAGTCCAGAATGTGGCCTTTGCTGCCACCTGCTGGCAGATCTCAGATGACAGGCTGAAAGGCTCCTGGAGCACCGTCCAGCCTCTGTGCTGGACAGCTCCCTGGGCCAGCTGCTGGGATGCAGGCTGAGCTGCAACCACAGCTCCCAGGGCTCTGCCCTCTGTCCCTGGAGCCTGGCCTGAGGTTCCTGCCCAGCCTACCTGTGCCCTTGCCCGCCCATGCCCCTACCTGCTAGTGCCCCCGCCCGCCCGTACTCCCGCCCACTTGTGCCCCTGCCCATGGCTATCCCATAACCAGCTTCTTCAGGGCCCTGTGTCCAACCATCTCCTTTTCCATGGAAACCCAAAACGTTCTGAGGGATCTGTCCAGGGTCCCAGAGCTGGGTTCCCAAGTCACCTAGAAGAAGCGGTACCAGAGCCCATGTTCCTAGACATGCAGGAAAAATGAGATGTCAAGGAGGTGAGTGACGTGCAGAGAGCCCTGTGTGAGGGGACGGCCTCCCTCCTAGGCCTGCGCCCATCCGTGTAGACATGGCCTCCCCCGCCTGTGCCCATCTGTATAGACACAGCCTCCCCCAGGCCTGTGACCATCCATAGACAAGGCCTCCCCCTCAGACCTACGGCCAGCCATGTAGACATGGCCTCTCCCACCCCCCAGACCTGTGCCCATCCGTGTGGACATGACCTCCCCCTCAGGCCTGTGACTGTCTATATAGACACGGCCTCCCTCCCAGGCCTGTGTCCATCTGTGCTGCAGCTGGTGGCATCTGGGCTCTGCCATGTTGATTCATGTTCACTGGCATCTGTCTGTGACCCTGGCATGGCTCTCTGACTCCTCTCTGGGGAGAGGCCACTGAACCCTGACTGTCCCCTCCCCAGGTGCCTACTGGGCTGCACCAGTCACCTCAAAGGGACCGAGCAGAGTGGGGCCTGCTGACCACACCTCTCCTCACACCTGTCCTGCATCTGCACTCTGTGCTGGACGCTGTCCTTTTGGGCCTCTATGCCTTGTCATGGTTCCTGTCTTTCCTCAGGGCCAGAGGTTGACACACCACCTGGCCCAGGGGTCATGATGGGCAGTATACAAAGAAATGGGCCTCTCCCTGAGAATGGGGTCCACCATGGCAGCTTGACATCTGTTTCCCCTTCTCAGTCACTGACCCCTCAAGCCCAAGCTGACCCACACCACGTTTATGATGGAAGTCCCTTACCTGGACTGCACCCCAGCACCCCCTGGCCTTGGATCTTCCCTGTGCCTGTCCTGACTTGGCCTCCACCCATCTGAGGGCCTCCAGGGTCCCTAGGTGCCAACAACCTCTTGTAACTTTCACCACAGTGTATTGGGTGACGAAGCACTATTGTGGCCAAGGCAAGAGGCCAGTCCATGGGAGGAACTTGTATCACACCGCTACCAAAGGCTCAGCATGGCCGTGTGTCCATTCTGGGCCCAGGGAACGACTACCATGTTGGGCACCCCGGGTCTCAGCTGCGGGGCAAGGCCCAGAGGCCCGAGCTTACTGAGCT
>PVHP010005711.1:0-18323 GCA_004024765.1 Zapus hudsonius
GTATGTTTTCAAACATAGATACTGTCTTTCTAGAGTGCTCTGGATCTGGTGACTTCCAGGTTAGATCTCTATATTTGGACTTATTTCTGAAAATGCTTCAAAAACTGTTTGTCTATAGTAACACTTGTGCTGTTATTGAAATAAAATGCTATATCTGTTTCTCTTGATAACTATTAATACATGTCTTATGCTTTGCAAGCCATACAGGAACCATCTCAGACCATATCAGATGCCACAATGCCATTCAGCAAACAATTCTGGGGATGGATCTGAGTTTCCACGGTGGACAGCAACCTAACAATGAACCACTCTCCTTTTACATTTTCTGTTATTGATTGTCTGAAGTGTTTTTTTTTATTTTCAATGGGATTTAAATAAAATGTTTAATTATAATTATCTCTTTTTCTATTTTAACTCCAACTCTACACAGCAATTTTACTTCTTCTTCTCCCTCCAACACTTTAAATTGATTTTAAAAACTAATCTTTTCTGTTCTATATCCATTCATATATTCATATGATTATGCATATATTTATATCTTGTTTGTACATTTTTATTCAAAGGTGGCTTTATACCATAATTATAGTATTACAATCTTCTGTGTTTTTATATATATTACCTATCACCTGAATGGTTTATATTTTTATGTTGCATTCTATTTTCTTTCCATTTCAAATTGAAGGATTTTCTTTAGCAAGTATAGAAAAATGGATCAATAAAGGCAAACTCTCAGCATTTATCTGTGTAAGTGCTTGCAGATACTGAGCTAACTCCAGGTTCCAAGTGGTTATACTGAATGTGCTTAAAGACTCATGAATATGTAAAACTGGGTTTATGAAGTAAGAAAATTAACCAATGCAGCTATCAAAAATTCCTGAAATTTATTTTGTTCAAGCTATTTGTCAATAAATTTGAATGGTGTGGTAGTTTGAATGGGTATCCCCCTATAGATTCAAGAGTTGATTAAAGTTTTTCTCCATCTGCTTGGCTGGAGAGTGTTTCACCGTGACCAGATCTATGGCCCAGCCCTAAGGTGTTTCTGGGATTGGGTCTGGAATTCCCGCTATACATATGCAAAGAGCAATTTGAGCTCAAGCTTGAAGGCCCTGCTGGTTTCGAGTTTGAGTGTGCATCTTGCTTTTGGAGTTGCTGATGATGGGATTCTCTGCCTGGACCTGTGAAAGGGGCCAGCACCTTTCACCATTATGAGACTTCACCTGGATGTTACTTCAATAAATACTTTCTTACCACAACTATGCCTGGTTTGGTGATTCATCCCAGTGGTTCTGACTATGACAGATGGTCTATTCATAAATGATACATTACTAAAATAGCACCTCAGACATTTAACTTATGAAGAAAAAAGGTGTGGTTTAGATCACAGTTTTGAAATATCTACTCTGAAATTGAATAAGGAAGTGACTAACATCCATAGTCCCTTTCAAAGGTATATGTTTGAATGCATGGGTTGGAAGCTGATGGCAGTGTTTTGAGAAGATATGGGTATTTTGGAACATGAGACACTTTGGGGTTGTTTTCTGACCTCCACAATGCACCATTGTGTGTAACCCCTCCATACACACACCATACATATCCACACATGAATACATATCCAAACATATATACATACACACATATAGCATGCTTTAAAATCACTTTAAGTGAGGACAAGTTTATTTGTACTTGCAGTTTGAAGTTACAATCCAGCATGGCAGGGAAGACAAGGCATCAAGAGCTCAAGTTGTAACAGCAGAGCTAGGGATTAGAATTTAGAGACTATGCAGCTACTTCCAATGTACCACAGAATTTAAGGAGTACCCAAATTCTTGTCTATAAAGTTAAAGAATTAAAATTATAGACCACCAGAGGATAAGGTATAGTAGGAAACTTTAAAAAAGAGAGAGAAGTTACAGAGATCCCCAGCCACCAGTATGGAGAGAAAATGTGGGACAGGTTTAGCAAAATCTATGCTGTTCAGCCAAACAAGCAAAAGAAGCCAATAGGCTGTGGTGAAAGGCCCTTACATGTCTTTCTAAGCCACATGAGGGAAAAAGAGACAGAATTTTCTGTTTGTGAGTATTCCCTGCCCCAGGTGAGTTGAGAGACAGCTTTTGGTCCATACCTGACCAATCAGTTTTAGCACCTAGGTTTGAACTCTACTTAGAGACACCTTCCACTCATGGGGAGGGGGTGTCTATGGAACTTGCCTGAAGGAATTAGCTTTCATAAAGTCCCCTGATCGTATTGAGTCTGCAATCGGGAAACAGTGATGAATAATGTTGATGAGATAACTTGTTCCTTTTTATATAGTCTTACTGCTCACAAGTAATGTGGGTCTTTTCACATCTCAGTTAAACTTAATCCTTTATAACCATGCCCAAAGGCTAGTTTTGTAGGTGATTATAGGTCCTGTTAGGTTGACAAACAATATAAATCATCATAAACCCAAATCTTGATTCATTCATTGATCAAATACTCGTGTGTCTTTATTACTCCTTACTCTTTCCTATAGTGCATATTTCATAAAAATTCTTATGATATAACCATTTATATACTATGTAATTATAGCCACCTACATGTTATAATAAAAAATTTAAATTCCACCAAAAGGATTATTCATTTGAATTCAATGTTATCTCCAGAAAAGTTCCTATCATAAAGTAAATGCTAGATAAAACAGAATGCATAAATCGAAATATATTTAAGTAACTGGGAATCTATGTCCATTCAAATATTTGAGATTCATGGGAGAGAATACAATACTCATTTAAATCAATTTAAAAGGTAATTGTGATAAAAATTATCTAGCTGAAAATGTGGAAATGCTATTAAACTTGGATTCAGAAGAACAAAACTAGGTAATAGTGGGAAAGTATAATAAAGAGAAAATCTTTAGTGATGTGATGAAAATTCTTTTACTATATCCTATCAACTGATAAAGTTTAAAATTTTAGGGAAGATAAATACCTTAACTTGAATCAACTGTTCCAAAATGTTGAAAGAAATATAATATGATAGAGAAGTTGTCCAACATAGTTTTGTCCATTGAAATTGATAAGCTTTAAGCAAAAGTTGAAATAGAGGCTGTTTTAGTTTCATATCACTTGTGTAGCAAATTATCAATTATATATTGACTCATAAAAAGACAAAATTACTATCCCCAAAGGCTATCCCTGGGCTAGAATCAAATTGGATGCATGGATAAATTGCCTCCTGAAGATCTTGAATTCTAAGTAATCCCTGATTATATTTAATAGCAAATGTATATATTATTGTTTTCTTTAGTTTTAGAATTGTTCTCAAATAAATGAATCCATCTTGTTTCCATGAATATATCAAGGTCCTCAAAAATAAAACATGATTAATATCATTCACACTCTGTGTTCATATACATTTATAAAATAAGCTAAGATTTTGAGGATAAGATAGTAAATTATAAGATATAATCATTCTAAAATTTGACTGGTACATGCTAAACATTGACAGATCATGAAGAATGCAGATAGACAAAATGTAACAGGCATCATAAATTCAGACAAAGTTTCATGATAACATCATGGAGAGTGTGGAAAAAACGACAAGAAAAATAGCTTAATGATAACCTAATGATAAAGCTCACAATTATAAAACCTATGTCAACATGGAGGATGGAGAAATATTCACTCAGGTGCATTTGCTAGTGATACATATCCTTGAAATATTTTGTTAAATATACACCAATTTTCAGATTAGTTTAAATTTAAAAACACAGAAAAAAGATATTTGGGTATAGGTTAATACCAATTACTATAAAGGGCTACTTTGGGTTTGTATCCTGCTTACAAGTTAATCAGTTATTCTTGCACAGTTTCATGGATGCTGGCAGAAGACAAATTATCTTTGGGCCAGACACAAAGATATTTAATCACCCACTACACAGCAGGCAGCATGAACTTCATGGCTGCATTGATTTCCTCTTGTTCCCCAAGCTTGTTGTATTGATATGGAATGACCTTTGTAGATCTCTGTGTTGCAGCTTAGAAAACTCCAATCCTTATGGGAGACAACTGATACCCTGTCTAAGCTTTGTTCCAAGAAAAAAAAGCTAGGAAATCTATCATCAGACAAAAGACTAAGATACTATATGTATTTTCCAAAGCTATTTGCTTCCACAATCATCCCTGTAAGAAACACCCATAACAAAAGTGTTTTATTAAACACATATGCAGAAATTCAAGACACCAATGGAAAAGTGTTTCTCACTGGGTGACAATCACAGCAGTCATTCATGACTAATCTTATTAACTTGCCCTATTTGTATATCTAAAATACACACTATGGATTTACAAGTTGAAATTTGCTAGCTGTCACTTGATATCATGATCATACATGTAACAGCTATAAACCTTATCCTTATAGTGAAGTTACCTTCTTATTACTGGGACAAAGCACCCAGACTAAATCAGTTGATTGCAGGAAAGTTTTTTTTAAATTGTTTGTTCTTGTTTTAAATTTTCTTTTTTTATATATTTTTGTCTTGCACTCTTGAGGGGAAACTTCATAATGGCAAAGGAAAGATGGTAGAGCAGATGATGGACATCCTCTCCTTGCCAACATCATGTGAACAAGGCATTAGGAGAGTGAACCACACTAACACTTGCAAGCTAAAGGCTTAAAAAAACCTCAAAGTCTACTCCTTAGCAATATACCTCCTCCAGTGAGGCCTCATTTCGAAATTGCCATGAGTTAGAATCAAGCATTCAAAACATGAGATTATGGAAAGCAACTGATTCAAACCACCACAATTTGGAACTTCACAGTACCTTAAAAAATCCATCATGAAGCACCAAATACTCCATTTATTGTTACATATTCTTTATCTTGCACTGAGAATAAGAAAAGGTGAAAAAGAAGACTACTGTTTGACATACTTATTTTATAGTACAGTGCTTTTGGACTTCTCTGTAGGATTTATCTGGCTTCAAAAATAAATCTGAGATGCATAACATGAATCATACATCACATTATGTGGGAAGGAGACAAATAAACTACTCTCTCTGCAAATATAACATGGGGTTATGAAGTATGACACCATGATATCCAATAATTTTCATATCAGTAATTGTTAACTTGTAATGTATAGAACTTTGGACTTCCCAATTTAAGGCTTTTACTTAGTTCATAATCTGTTCAAGGAGGTTATAAAACAGGAATATACTAAATACTTTGATTTCACAAAATTGCCTAGAAATTGGGCCTTCCATAGTCAAGAACAGACAAAAGCCATACAATAAATATACAACTAGAAGAAAATTCTTAATATGAATCCTTGAGAAATTAGTTTATTAAGGATGAAATCTAATTTTCAGTGTTTTGACAAAGGGTAGAATTGTTGGGAATTTTTAAGTATTTGCCCACTCCAGAACTAATTTTCACATATATGACACTGTCAATTTCCTATGAATTATTTAAAATTTGTATTATTTCAAAAAAGGTCTCTTGTTACTTTAGGGCATTTTTTAGCTTTTAATTTTTACTTATAATAAATAATTAACTGACAGGAAAGTATTTTATCTATTTTTAACCTTATAATAATCAATATTTAGTTTTATTTATCTGCCTTCTTTCACCATTATTCTCAGCAAAGACATGTTTAAAATTGTGTTTGTAACATAAAGGACAGACAGAAGCATTGTTTCATTAACAAGAGAGAGATAAACTTCTCAGAGATGTTTTTGAACTTTCTTATATGAAACTTTCATTTAAATTAACTTACATTTTTTTGAAGCTAGCAATGTTTTTTGTGATTTGTCTAATTTTTGGAATATTTTATTTTTAGGTGACAGAAAGGACCTTTTCAGATGTTATAAAAATTATATATTCCTTTAATTTATATATACCTGCATAAGATCAACTTTTTTTTCAGAAGAGGAATGAATCATACTAAATTAATTGTGTTTAAAATTTATTTCATTCATGCAAGTTGAATATATATGAATGTTACCAAACATGAACTAGGCTTAAAACTTATTCAAATTCATTGAATTTATGTGAAACTTGCTTCCTGTATCTTTTGAAATAAGTCATTTTTGTAACTAAGCACTGTCAGTCAATATTTTATGCTATTGCTTTCACTATGTTGAGGAAGACTGAAATGGAGAACCCTGGCAGAAATATGGTCTGTGTTCTTGTGTTTATCAAGCAATAAATTCAAGAATAGTTTGTTATGCTGACATAGATTTCCTTGACTCTTTTCTGTCTCTATTTACAGGAATAAACCAAGCTCTTAAATTGGATTTGGAGAAAGAGACCAGGATTTAATAATATTTTGTTGTCAAAACAAAAGTGGATCATGAATTTTTGGAATATTAATGACATCTTGTGTGAAAACAGTAGGGAAGTCTTTATGGGCAAAGAGATGTGATTAATTGACTCTTCAAAGTCTTTCTTTGTGATTAATAAGAAATAATTAAAATGTTGAGTTATGGATACAAGAATTCTGAAGTCTCTTTTAGAGTGCCAGAGCCTTATATTGGCTGTTAGGTGAACACTAACTCAGGAGTTAGGGTAGCAGCAGTCATACAAAGCTTCTACTGAATCACTTGGTTCTTAGGAATTTTGATGAAGAAAACCCACACACCAGAGGATAATGTTTCGAAAGGTTTTATTACAGAATTTAGAACTTTTAGAGATCCTATACAGATGGAGTTTAGGAGAGAGCTTAAATGAAGGAAAGAATGCAGCCCAAGTGAGCAGGAACAGAATTCTCAGAAAATGAGAAAATCACTTAGAGACCCAGTGTGTATTATTTTATGGAGTGGATGGAATCTGAACTAGACAGTTCATCCTTGATGTCAGATGTATAGGCAGTGGGTCAGGTTTTCTGAGAAAGGACAATTGTCCCTGGAATCTTATTCCTCCAAATACACTATAACAGCCCTTGAATGGGGAGGATTATCTCCCCTAGGAAAAGGGAGGAAGTGATAAGGAAAGGCTTCTAACAAAGTAGAATATTCCTTTGAGAAAAGGATGACCCAGCTTCTCTCCCTACAGGCTCAAAGATATTTCTTGCTTTTACTTTAGAGGGGCCATGCTACCTCTTAACTGTCACACTACTTTTCAAGTGATATAATGGAGTTTAATAGATAAATGCAGTTTAATATATAATTTAAAATAAAATGACAGAAATAGATATTTTAAAATTGCTTGTATGATGAAACATTTTGCTTATATTTTGGGTTTATTTTAACATAATAAATTTAATAGATACTGTTTCATCTGGGATATAATTTTTTTAAACTTTTACTCAAAGAAAATCAATAGTTGCCAATGAATAACGAGAGAAGATAATAGGTAAGCAGGAAAAGAACTAACTAAGGCCTTTCTAGCCATCTACTTCTTAGGCATCCTTTGAGATATGTCAATATCTGTGTGCCAGAATAATCCAGAAAATAGTTTCTGCTCAAAGAATATCTTGGGACAAATGGCGGTGTCAAGGATCAGTAACACAGTTTGGTGGAGACGTGGGGTATGTTCTCTGTCAGATGAAGGTCTGGAAATTATTTTAATATTAACAATAAGACCTCCCCTACATTAAAAAGTAAAAACCTGCTTTACACCCTAAACAAGATCAGTCTTAACCAAAAGATGTCAAGAAAAATGACATGCCTGGGACATGCTAGGGAAATGAGAAGAATAACTGTCTCCCAAATGAACTATATACTCATAACCTCAAATGTCACACACATTCTCTGACAGGCCTGCCAACTTTTTGAGTTCTATCCCGTTTGGGCAATTTTCTAACTCCTTCCCCCTTATAAATCCATCTTCCACACAGCTAGCTGCTAAGATCATGAGTCCGTCTGTCCACCCCAGTCCTCATGTCATCCTTTCTCTATCCCATTCTAGTAAACTGTCCTTGAGTCTTTAAATTCTTTGGTGGACTTGACTTAGACTTGGATTCTACTCAGTGTCCTCCCTTTTTCAACAACAAGTTTACAACTCATATATCTTACCATGCATTATTCATCTTCTGATGTTCAATCCTACATTACTTCGCTTGAGGTATAGGAAACGAAGTATCATGGGCCTTTTATATTTTCCTCTTTACATCTTCATCTTCTCATCTTTTATTTTTTGTACATTGTAGCATTTTTCCTTTTCATTAGCCTGCATTATGCAAAAATAATTAATTATGTCATTCATGCATTTTTATAAAACTTTAATAACACTCACCTTCCCATTACCAACTCTTGTCCCACTACCATATTTGCTACTCCCCTTCTCTTTCCAAATAGCCTTCCTTTGTGTTTATCTCTTTATTTTTGTAATATAGATTGCACATTTATGATAAAATATGTTACTTATTTTTATGAGTCTATATTATTTGACCTACCTCTTCATACATATATGCATATATGCATTTATGATCCTTTTATATTTCCTTTTCCTTCCTTTAAACTTTCTTAATATTTTAAGTAGTCTTTAATACTGTAGTTTCCACTAATTCATCTCAGAAATTTAATTTCAAACTTTAATATGCCATATTAATAGCACATAAAATAAATCATTGTTAGATTTTTTTCAAATGTCATAAATTTCATATAAATGTCATATCTTCATTGGGTGCAATTTTATTAAATACTAACATGGTGCTTCAATGAGGAAATAACCATCCCATTGCAACTCCCTCACAAAAATTGAAAGGAATAATTTTCAACTGTAGCTGTGGTCTCAAATTTATTAAACCAACCTGCTTTATGTTGTAATTGGTCTTTGAGTGGAGTAAATAAAGAAGAAAATAGGAAGAAGCAGTGGGTATCTGTGTGTTTACTTGTTGAAGAATGGAAAATAGACTACAGAGACAGAGAAGAGTTTCACAATGTGGTCTAAATTTTATCTAAATACCATCTAACCCCTTAGAATGTTATAGGCCAGGCTAGCAATAAAAAAACAAATTCTTTGACCTCATGACTGGGGAGACATATTGCATAGATACTGGATTGGCATGATTAGTCCCTACCCTCAAAGACTTAATGATTTAACAGGGATATATCCATGTTAATAAATATAGAACCTTGTGAGGAAAACTTCCTTAACTCACATAAATGTATTTTAAAGATATAGGCATTAGAGAATAAGAATCAATAAGCAAGGAGGGACAAATCCACACCAAAAATGTGACACATTATCTAAGTTACCTTCTTATTCACAATGATCAGCTAGTTTTTATTCAAGAAATTTAGTCAGAAAGATTTCTAAGGGAATAGCAACTATTTGACTCTCATATATATTGCATGCTATCTAATTGCAAATAGCACATGTGTGCAAGGATTTCTTTAAAAGGATGTCTTGAAATCATATTCCTCTTGGATTTCATTTCTTAACTAATAAATGGGGTGGTAGTAGTAAGAGTGACTAATGCATCATAATGAAGTTTTCCTAGAGTATAGGGCAGATGTGATATCCTTAATTGACACTTTTCATCTAGAAGCTCTATATATAGTCTTTTTTGCAGCTGACACAAGAATCACCTTTGTCTCAGCCCCAACTGGCGGGATCAGAATCTGTGTGACAGGTATCTAAGAATCTCCATTATTACCAGATGTCTTTGGTGATTTTGTTTGGGAAATTTAGAAAGAATTGCTATAATTGATTCCTGAAATCATTTTAAAAATCAAATATAGCAATTGAAAACCATCAAAATCTCCACTATTTGATATTAAATCTAGGGCCATACCACTGTGAAGGTGCACAATCTCATTTGAGATTAAAATCTATTTAGTCTCTGAAATGTTAAGGGACATTCATTCTGAGAATGCTAAGGTGCTGAGGCACACCTTCAGAATTTAGTTCGGTTTGGAGTCTGCTATATTCTTTGGACTGAGAAGCACAGAAGAGATAACGATGAATGTGACTTTGGACTTAATTACTATTTATTTCATTTGAAAAGAATAAAAAAAGTAGCCTGACTTACACACTTGTGTGACCACTGCCCTGTCTGAACTGTGCTGACAGCGTGCTTGACTGTGCAAAGCACCACAAATCAAGAATGTTTAAAAGACACAGGAAGGGCCAGCATTTTGAGTCTGTCTTCCATCCAATCAGGTCTCTCCCTTACATACCTGATGCCAAAGAAGGGTTTAAGGATTGAATTTAGTTACATGTTATAAATCCAGTGGACTATAAATTTTTATGATTGTGTTGTTGTTTTGTTCAGTGTGTGTTTCCAGCACAAAATTGGTTTTTACATAATGACATTCACAATCCTGTTGACTTAATGAATGACCTCATGGTTTGAAGACATCAACAAATCTCTTACTCTTGTGTGTCTCCCTATCTTCTAACACAGTGTGACAACCAGAAGGAATTTAGAGATGGAGAACAGGCTGACAATGACAGAATTAAAAGTCCTACAAAGGGCTGGAGAGATGGTTCAGTGGTTAAGGCACTTGCCTCCAGTGCCTAAGACCACAGGTTCAATTCTTCAGGACCCACATAAGCCAGACCCACCCCACAAGGTGGTGGCCCTGATGCTCTCTCTCTCACAAATCATGTGTTGGTACCATTTCCCTCTTCCCTGTCCCCATTCCAAGGCAGGCCCTCATCAAAGGGATTGCTAGTATTCACCATGGAGTTATGGTTTATGAGTTGTGCAAGCAGTAGTCATTCCTTGCTAGTGGAGGGATTGCCTCTAGATATTCTCACCCACTGTACCACTTACACTCTTTCTGCCCCCTCTTACAAAAAAATTCCCTGAGCCGTGGTGGGTGTGTTGTAAGTCTACTTCAGTGTTGAGTTTTCAGCAGCTTTTGAATTTCTGCTTTGGTATGATTTGAGTATCCTCAGTGTCTGTCTCCATCACCCCAGCACTCTTTCTCACCTGGCTGATGTGTGAGGGTGGTATGTCTCCTCTGTTCTCACTGCCATTTGACAAAGAAAAACACATTTTCCACCAGAGAGTGAGCTCAGCGTAGGTTAAATTGTATAAGCCTCTTTAAGAGAGAATTTGGCCAAAGATTAGTGGGAATTTCTCTCCATTGGAGTCCATGATCTTAGTCTCCATAGAATTCTGACTAAGTTCCCAGTTCAAGCTATGGGTTCCTTTCCATTGAGTGTCCTTAGTTACACACCTAGGCAGGTTGCCACTTTTGAACAGGTGTGTACACCTTGTCAGGCTGGTTATTTTCAGTATAATCCCCACATACTACTGTTGAGGGTTGGAACTTTTAGTCTGCTCTCCAGGAGGAAGGTTTCTATGGTACCAATTCATTTTGGATTTAGTTTTGTGTTTATCTTCCCATTTCCCCCAATTCCATCCTCTCATTCCTCTTCCCCAAAACACTTCTGTGCCTATTATCTGCCCCACAATTTTCCTGTCATGTATGCCTGAAAATCCAGCTGATCCAGGTTGGGAACTATGCATGAGGGTAAACATGTAGCATTTGTCTTTCTGTGCTTGTGTGAGTTTTCTTTATATGATTTGTTCCAAGTCTGTCCATTTTTCTACAAATTTCATGATAATCATTTTTCCTTACTGCTGAGTAGAATGCCAATATATATATATATATATATATATATATATATATATATATATATATATATATGTACATCTCCACTGTCCAATGATAAATTATTTTTTATATTTTTAATTGCTTAAATTATAGTAATAAAAATGTGTGACTGTCATAAAGAAAGATTTATAGACAAGTGAAAGATAATACAAACCAAAAGCAAATCTTACCTATATATTCAAGTGATTTTCAATGAAAATATTAAAACCATACAATAGGCAATATAAATGGTGATGGAAAACTCTATATCCATATGTTAAGTAAAATGGTTGAACATATAAAAAATAACTAAAACACACAAAAGATCTAAAGTATAAAACTAAAAGTATAAAATTAAATCTTCATAGTATAGAATTAGTCAATTTTTGGATATAATACTAAAAGTATGTGCAAAAATCACAAATTGGACATGATCCAAGTTGAAAGTTTTTTTCTATATTAAGAGACACTATTGATGGAGGAATAAAGATCTCTCATTAAGTGAGATAAAATGCAAGTTACATATCTGGTGAGGAATTAATATCCAAAATAAACAAAGCACTACAAAAGCTCAAGAAAGGTAAAAGCAAATAAGACACAGAGAACTTAGAGAACGTAACTAAAAATTGGCCAAAGACTTAAACATCTCTCCAAAGAAAATAGACAAATGAATAGTAAGCACATGAAAAGAAGGTAAGCATCATTAATCATTAGATAAATGAAAATAAATACTGTATCAATTAGGATAGCTCTAATTGAAAAGAAATCAGCAATAGAAAATTGTTTAAGAATAGAAAATATCTTGAAAAGAAATATAACAGCTTGTATAGTTAGTATGCAATTTATTACTGTGTAATTCCTGGAAAGTCACTTAATCTAGCTGTGGGGAGATAAAATTTATATGTATATTAATGGCATAACTAAACATAATATTGACAATTAAATCAGGACATAGACTAAATCTTTATTAAACATTAGATTTTGTTTGGTTTATTGAAACCTAAAATAGAATCCATGTATATTTAAAACAACTAAATTATTAAATAATCATTAATTGATAATTAACTAAACATTTTTTTCTCAAATATCTTTTATAAAACCCACTTTATATGAAAAATATCAATGAAGACAATGTTATAGAAATAGAGGTGAAATAAGTCACTTTCAGTAATAATTCATTATTTTGAAATACATGACATGGTTTTTGTCCATCTTGGTGCACAAGGACCAAACGGAGATTAGAATGTTAATGTAACTACCATTTGTATTCTTCTTCTCAGAATACTGTAATAGAAAATTTTCATCTATTTATACTAACACATTAAAACAAGAAGTCTTATACTTTTAAATTAAAACTTCATATTCAAATATCTGCTGCCAATAATAACTATTTCACCACAATACCAATGCATGCATAGTTATTGGCAGAATATTAAGAACATATATTTTGTGAAACAATACCTGTCCTTTCTCTAAGAATATGAAAAAATATTTGTGCCCTTGTATAAAATCAGAAAGCAAAACTAATTGTTTAATTATTATAGATAATACAAATGCTAGTTTAGTGATACAAAATTTTATGATTAGAGAATAGTATATGTGGTGTCTAGTCATAATTTTTAAGCTAATATAAGTACGTAGAGAAAGGAGATTGAGGGTTTAGAAACTTCATGGCAAAATAATAAATAATTGACTAAGGTATATAACTTATAGCCTGGGAAATCCTATTAATTCATTCTGTTAAATTGAGAAATATATGGAGACTTTCTTAGAAATACTTCATAGTCAAGTTTTTTCATCTATTTCTTTATATTTTTAGTAAACACTTGTCTAACTCTCTGCATCAAATAAAATAGGAATAAAAAATGCAATGCTTCAATTTGTTCTCTACCCAGTTAGTGTATTTTGTGTATGTGTGATATGTAGTTTCTATTTAAAGGGAAATGGTTATTGTTATTAATATTTCTGGAGAGATCATTACATTCTTTATTATCTTGACTTTATTGCAATGACAGTATTTGTAACTCCTTGAAATTCTTGTTTCTTGTGTGCGTCTATCTTGAGAAAGAATGGAGTACTAAGAAAGAGGATTTCTGGGGAAAACAATATAAAAACAGATTCAACTGTTTGCTGGTGCACTTATAATCTTCAACAGTAAGGTGGTAATTTTATTCTATGACTATTGCTGCACATCATCTAGATTTTATTTTCAGGAAATATAAGCATTTGCCATTTCTCTCCAAATAGGTCCCACTCTTCCATTCTTTATTTTCAGTAGTCCACCAAATGTGTTAATAAATTTAATATCACATATTTTCACACAAATGCCTTTAAGCACTGAGCAATCTTACCAGACCAAATATCACCCCTTTTATAAGGGGCTACACACAAATATGCCCCCTACACAATTGTATGCACATATACACAATACAAAACTACAAAAGAATTCCTTTGTAAATTTATGACTATATGTGCGGATTAATTTTGCACCTACTTGGACACAATCCATTTGTATTTGGTTATCTAAGAGTTGTTACAAATAGGTTTGCTGAGTTGCCACATTCATTAGCTCCTGGACAGTTTTGTCTCCATAAATAATAATAATAATAATAATAATAATAATAATAATAATAATAATAATAAAAACAAAATGTACATGAAATAGGAGATAAATGTCCAGGGTTCACTTCAGAAAACATGGAAGACTTCTATATCATATGTAAAGACCATGAGAACATTATTACAATTAATGGGAGTTAATGCCTTTAGTTAAAATGTTTAATAAGGGATAACTTAAAATCTGGAGAGAGTTCACTGTGCATTGCTAGACTCTTCCTTTCTCTTGTTTCACACTATTAAAAAATAAAAATTAAAAAAAACTCATTTCTGATGTTTTCTTTTTAGAAACAGTCAAGTTCTTGCTATATAACCCAGGTTGGTTTAAAAATTCATGATCCTTCTGTAAGGTCAGAATTCAGGCTACATCCTGATCCTCTTCCCAAACCAGCCTCAGTATCAACAAAGATCAAAGATAAAGACTTCCTCCGTAAACAAGAGCCCACACCTGGCTCGAGAAACTGTCCTTCTGATCCCTCCTGATCCTGAGAGCACGTGACCCCCTGAGCCTGGCACCCAACCTCATGTGACCAACCAGACCCCAATCTGAACGTTTTTCCCTTTAAAACCCTGATCTAAACCTGCCTCGCGCGCCTTTTCGCCACCCTTGGTGAAAAATGCCCGGCAGCTCGCTTTTCCTCCTATTAAAGTCTTTCCTTTCAGAGTGGTCTCTCGTGGTCATTTCCATTCTAACACCTTCTTCCTCAAATTCTTGAGTGATGGGATCATTGGTGCATGCCAATTTGTAGGTTTCACTAGCTCACTCCTGGGATAAAATCATCTGACCAGAAGCCACATGTTAAAGAAAAGATTTTATTTCTACCTTCAGTTTCAAGAGGGCATTTTCTCATAATGAGAAAGGCATGACAGGAGCAGACATCTTCGTTTCAGAGGTAGTACATTTCTGGCATGCATACTTTATGAAGTTTTAGGTTTATCTTGGACAAGACTTATCTGAAGACATAACTAAAATTGGTCTGTTCACATAGAAAGGCCAAGAATGTTCATTCCCCTGCACACTGATGGTGCATGTTGGTAGAATGCTTCAATTGCTTCTCCCACAGGTCTCTTCCTAACCTTTCTTGAATGACTTCACATCATGGTGGCAGATTTACCACAAAGTAAATAATCAACTAGTTTAAGGAAAAAAGCAATGTTTTCAATGTTTTAATGGGTCATGTGTTTGTTTGTTTTACTTTGGTGGTTTGCAAGAGTTTATATTGAGGTACAATTTCAACTGGCTCAGGCCAAGCAAGAAGCTATGCCTCAGTATCTGTAAACAATGGGAGCCTTTCGCTGACCTTTTGCTGACCCATATGAGTTTAACTTTCAACCAAGGAGGTTCTACTGACACAAGGATTAAATGATCAAAGGAAAATGGCATTTAGTCTTAGTTAAGGCCTGACATTAATTTTATCAGTTATATGTTGGTTATACACCCATCATAGAAAAAGGTTAATAATGACCTTCATGGCTATGATTTGTTTAGCATTATTCATGTACCTACAAAAATTTGATAATTCCTTGCAGGAACCTGATTGTCTTACTCTCTAGGTCATATTTGGAGCAACAGAGCCTCAGCGATGCAGAATCCAACAGTTTTTAAATGTAAGGCTCAAGGTTTTCATTAAGGTCATTTTAATTTCAAAGCTTGTAGTTTTTTTATATCACACCACAGAGCATTTCTAGCAATGGAAATAGGAATGATAAAGAAAAACTAATTTAAATGAGTTGATTTATCTATTAATTTATTCTTGACAGCTGTTTCCAAATTTTTCTATGTATATATTAATTTTCAACATAAATTTAAAAGTAATCTTCTGTCATTTCTATATGCATGCTTCTTTTAAACTCTTAGTGCCTAATTTTTTATTGAGATATTTACATTTTCAAATAATTGACTGTCCAAGTCAGAATCTCATCCAGATGCAATTTTGCTCATAAAGAGGTACATATTACTAAAGATTTAATCTCTGTTTCTCACATCCCTATAATGTGTATGGTTGGTGCCTTGGCCTCCCATAGGCCCTTGCGCCCTCTGACCCCGTGACCTGAGGCAAGACCAAGTGAGGGAGCTTTGCCTTGGATCCCCACCAGCCTGTCCACCCCCAGGTTCCAGGCCAGGTAAGTAATCCCCTGCTTTGCTCTAAACCATGCTGCACACACAGGACCCTGCCCACTAAACCCCTGACTCCAGGTAAAGTCAGGTTGAGGACCTGTGCCTTGGCATCCCACCAGCCCTTGCATCCAGAGACCCTGCCCTCCAATCCCCTGACCCTAAGAAAGGCCAGGTGAGGAAGCTGTGCCTTGGCTCCACACAAGCCCAGGCACACATTAAACCCACCCACTCACCTCAGATCCCAGGCCAGGTAAACAAGCATCCCCTTTGCTTCAGACCAGCCTGGACACCATGGATTCTGCCCCTTAACCCCCTGATCCCAGGTGAAACAAAGTTACAGAACTGCACCTTGTCTTTCCACTGGCCCCTGTGCCTAGAGACCCCACTGACCCCAGTTGAGGTCAGGATACGGAGCTGTGCCTTGGCTCCCCACTAGCCCATGACCCCATGACCCTACCAATTAATCCCACTTTCTGGTGTATCCAGCCACCAGCCTGCTACTGCTGATAAAGGTTTGAAAACCCACCACACTGCCGACACCAGAGGAACTGAGCAGGTGCCAAAACCTCAGCAGTCCTTGCTGCAGATGGCACTGTGGAAAACCAATCTCTCTTCTGAACATGAGCAGATCACAATGCAAGATGAGCACACAGATGGAGTGTTACCCACACCAAGTTTGCCTAACCCCACTATGGAAGCCCCTATGAAAATATTAAAGTAAGAACACAGATGCAAGCCCAGAAGGAGATGACAACATTTTCACAACATCTCTGCATGGAGTGTATATCCAGATTATTAAAGGGAATGGAAGCAAAAATTTATAATATAAGTGGAAATATACAGAATCAGCTCACAAGCTTCACCACCCAGCTTAACACAATGGAGGAAAAACAAATGGACTTTGCTAGAACAGTAAATGAGATAAAGGCAAACCAGCAATCAAAAGAGCTCAAGAATCATCTGGCTAAACTAAATGAAGACGTAATCAAATACAAGAATTGTCCTTACCCACCCGCAGGTCGGTCACAGCGAGGGCAGTAGGAGATGGGGTGAGAATGGGTGGGACAAGAAAGGCGAGAGAGTGGAGCACGTGGAGATTCTGATCAAGCACATTTTATTACAAGCAGGCAGCACCTTAAATACCGGGGAGCATGGGTGGTTACTAGGAATTAGCAACCTGGTTGCTAGGTAACTTGATCACAGGAAGAGTCATGTGATCTCTAGGAGGAAAGCCTGCAGGAGGGAGAGAGAAGGTTTGGCAGAGAAGATAGGAACTTAGCATTAGTAGGAGGAAGAGCAAAGACCTTCAAAAACAAATGTTACCACATTTTATGGCATGAATGACTCCCCACAGGTCCCTTTCTTATAATTTTATAAATGGCAAATGGGACTGTGCCTGTCCTAGGTTTGAACCCCGGAAAACAAGTCTTACCCGTCTTGGATACAGAGACCCTATCGTCTCTGCTCTGTCTTAGGTTGACTTGGTCCTTCAGCATTCAGGCCTCCCTTACCTGTCATTGGATGACCCAGCAATGAATGGCGGGGCTCCTGTCTTAGGTTGGGCCAGGCCATGCTAGAATGCAAGATTCTCTTACCCGTCATTGGCTAACCAGTCCAGTAGCAATTTTTATTATTGTAGGCTGTGAATTTTGTCATCAGCCATATCAAGTTTAAGAATAAGGACCTGGGTAATTGTGGTACTCTGCTAATGAGGCATGGAGGAAGAAGGGTTTTGCTGAGTCTGGCAGGCTTCTGGGACAGTCTCCTTCTGAAGGAAGTTGAGGCAAATTCCGGGGGCCCCTGTAAATCTTAGCAATCCTGAAAACTCCAACGCCCCTAGGCAGGCCACAAGATAAGAAGCCTAACTTATTCTAACTGCAAATAACAATAAGGTTTTATTTCCTCTGCTAACATCACCATTCTCTCACAGACCCAGCCTGGCTGCATTTCCAAGAGCTAAGCTTTAATATGCATCCGGTAGCTCATGCCTTTGTTCCTTACACACCTGCGCCCCCAGCAGGCAGGGGGGATGGCTGAAGGCCCTAAATCCTGTTTAC
>PVHP010005711.1:18423-56397 GCA_004024765.1 Zapus hudsonius
GTTTTCGTGGCTGTGTTCCTGTTTGCTGAGCCCCCTTTGTGTAGGAGATAGGGTGGTGCAGTGCATCCCTAGATTGGATATAAAGCTGGATGTGAAAATAAAGTTTTGAGATCTGCCCACTGCCGCATTCTCCCGAGGGTCTCATCTCTCGTTCGGCTCACGGCTATTCCAAGCCACTGCTCACCCAGCTCCCGTGGGTGAACGGGGAGTTGATGCGCGCTGCAACCCCCTAAGTAACCCACGGACCCAGAGGTAATGTCTATTTGTATACAGAGGAAGGTCATTAGCTTGATGGAAGGAAACAGTTCCTAGATAGGAAGGTTAGTAGGCCAATTAGGGTCAGCAGGGGGAGCAGGAGAGGCAAGATTACAATCAGCCACTCCAGAAGTGTAGAGTGTAAATTCTTTTTTACTTGCAAATTCTTGACTGTTTCTCGGACAGCTGGGACAGCAGCAGAAAGGTTGTATTCTGAATAACAAAAAATTTAGGCGAGAGAATCATTTTGTACTCAAAGTTGACCTGTGGCAGTCACTTGTTTGCTAAATCCCAAAATTAATTTTATATAAATATAAGAAAAAGAAACCAAGCAAATATCTTTGGCAATTACCATATAGTATAGAAATCAGTAATTGGACTCATTACAAACTCTTACAACCATTGAAAAGTATCTCTAACCATAGAACAGCCTGGTCATAACAGGCTTATAAGAAAAACACTTTCTAGGGGTATTCCTTCCCCCTCTTTATATTTACTATAAATAAGTGGAAAACATACAGCATTTATACTAGACAATGTCTCTAACCATTGAGAAATATATGAAAAAAACCATATATATATGTATATATATATATATATATATATATATATATATATTGCCTCAGTTTACCCATACAAATCATGGACTCTAGCAACAAAGAGGACACAAACTCCTCGTATTATTTCCCTTACATTCCTCAATACACTTGTTGGCCAGACTAGCTTTTGAAGAAGCATTGGGAAATGTCTGTCTCTGGGATTTGACAATAGGAAGAGCTCTGTCCTAAAATCAAAAGCCCGTAGAGCACATCTAATGTTAAGTCCAAGAGTCCTAGTATCCGTAATTGGCTTTCATAGGGAAATTGGCATCCAACACATTTTTGCCTAGACACTAGTTATTTAGTCTTTATAGAATTTAGAGAAATCATGTCAATTTGATTTAACCCTTATCTAATAGTAGAAAATATCTATTAGTATCAAAAGAACTTGGCATTTCTTATAAGTACCACCTCTATGAACATGATTTTTAAAAAGAAACTAATAAACCATCTAATATTTATTAGCATATACTATTAGATTATCTAATATTTATTAGCATATACTATTAGATTTTATAATCTATTGATATAAGATATCTTCTGCTAATAATTTTATGTTGCACATTTTGAAAGAGTATAGGCAAAACAGAATGATATTTAACATTTTTACCACATCTGAGAATGATGTTACTTAGAATACATATCAATCTTTCCTTGGTCGACTTTTCTAAAGGCTGAGGAGACAAAGTTCTGTATCATAGTTAAAATCCATAATTGTAGAATCAGGAAAATGCCTTCGAATAACTCAGGAAGAGGAAAAAAATATTTTATTAATCCATTAAGCACCTTTGTTATTCTTCTGCCTCAGTTCTGTAAATAGATCCGAAGTACCTGTTGTGAAAATATTTAGCAGCAAACAGACAAAGCCTTGTAAAAAATTTAGCAACAAACAGACAAAGCCCTGTAAAAATATTTAGCAACAAACAAAGCCCTTGCAGCAGGAGGGGGGATTAGATTTGCACCTGGTTCCTGATTACAAGGAGGTGACCATTCAAACACCTATCCACTCACACCATACAGTGGGTTCTGGGGAAGCCCAAATGCTTCTCCCCAGGTGATCTCAGCCCTTGATTTAATTTCCTAATCAAGCTAAAGCAGTCACTCCTATGTCTCACTGAACTTCAAAACTCTGGTAGTTACTTAAGTTAAGTGACTGACCACTAGCAGCTTGAAGAATGTAACAATGAATATAGGGGAAAGGGCAGTGAGCTTATGCTCATCCTGAATAAATGATTTTTATAAAAGGGTATATGAATTTTGACTACAAATCAAATTAATAAAAATTTAACCTTAAGCAATTTTGTTTCTTTCTAGAAAATTAGGAACTTAAAAGTTCCCTTTCTGAGCATTTGCATGGCCTTAGTAATGAGCAGATCAGTCAGCTTGAAATGGGGGAGGGTCTTACAGTCACACCTGTGTGAGGTATGCCGACATACCTTCCGATGGCAGGTTTGGAAGAAAAAATTCCTTAAGTCCACCGAGGATTTCTCATGATGTCTGTAAAGGGAGAGAAGAAGAATCTTCTCCGGGAGTTTCTTTCTCCCTGGAGACGTTATGATTATCAATTTGTTTTACTAATCTTTCTGGTAGTCATCTAGAAGCATCTAGCTCCTTAGAATACACACAAACAGATCCTTGGCCCCGTATTAAGACCGGGTCTGGACCATGCCATTTATTCTCTAAGGGATCCTTCCATAGGACTGTAGCAAAATCTTTGCTAGTTTCTGTATGCCAGAAACGTTCTGCTGCAGAGTGCCCATCTTTGTCCAGGGTAAGGAAATTTAAAATAAAAAGTGAGTGAGACAAGAGATTACGAGGGGAGCCTTTTACAGGATACCAATCCACCTTTTTAACCTTCTGGAGAGTATTTTTAAGAGATAAATGAGCCCTTTCTACAATACCTTGGCCTTGCAAATTATAGCAAATGTCAGTAGAGTGTTTAATGTCAAGTTGTTGACAAAACTTAGTAAATACATACCTAGTGTATCCTGGGCCATTATCCTTTTTGATATTATTCTAAATTCCCAGCACTGCTATAGCAGCCAGAATATGAGCAATGACATGTTTTCCTGCTTCACCAGATTGTGGTATAGCAAAAATAAATCCACTATAAGTATAAATAGACACATGTACATATTTTAGATTTCCAAATTTGGGAATATGAGTTGCATCCATTTACTAAAGGGCATTTGGCTTAAGGCCTCTGGGGTTTACTCCTAAGTGAGGAATAGGCAAGAAGGTGATGCAAGAAGGGCATTGTTTTACAATTTGTCTTGCCTGTTCTATGGAGATATGAAACATTAGCCTTAGAGTCTGGGTGTTTAGGTGGTGAAGATGGTGAGCCTTTAAGGCAGCAGAAACTTTATCCTGGTCAGTTACATGAGAAATAAGTCGCGTAGCCAAATCTGATCTGAAATTTCCTTCAGCCAAAGGCCCAGGCAGGTTAGAATGGGCCCGTAGGTGGCCAATATAAGAAGGGTATTTTCTTTTATGAATAAGTGTCTGAAATTATTTAAATAGCAAGGCTGCTCTAGACGTATTTTTTTATTTGAGCTGCAGTTTTCAACAGGGGGATGGAATAAGATACGTAAGTGTTAGAGTAAAATTAGAATTAAAATAAAAACAAAAAATCTCAAGGCAAGAGGGAGCTAATTATTAGTAAAAGGAAATAAAAAAGTAAAATATCTACCCCAGAATGGTATGTTGGTGTGTACCTCCCCCACCTCACCCTGCTCCTATAATCTTGCCTTTGTTTCCCTGTAATCTTGCATCTGTGGTTAAGTACAGTAAATACTGAGAATGGCCTGGCCGATGGGTTCTATAGATATGGAAAGAATGTGCAAATGCTCTGGTTAATGGAAAAACCCGTAAAAATTCCCCAAATTGTGATGTATGTTTGTTTTTTCTTTAAAAGATCTGCTTAACTTAGCTTGTGGTTCATTGCCTCTGTCTGGCTATGGATACGCACTGAGACCTGGGCATGCCTGGTTATTTTTAACAAAACCCTTTGCGTGTTGCATAGGAGATTTGGTCAGAGTCTTCTTTTGAGTCAGGGGTCCGGGTTCCTATCATCTTGGAGGTCCCACCGAGATCCCATTCAAGCCCCCACCAACTGAATATCACCAACGACCACCCTCCTTGGGTAAGTTTGATTTTTTTCTGGCGCTTTCTGTTTCTCTTTCTCTCTGCTTGTGATCGCATAGCTTCTGGTCTTCTGGTGTCTGGCTGTGGGGCATGAGCCTTCACCCCAGCATAGCTTCTGGCTTTCTGGTGTTTGCCTGCGGCTGTGAGGCGTGAGCCCCCTGCACAGCTTCTGGCTTTCTGGTGTTTGGCTGTGTCTGTGAGGCGTGAGCCCCAGCATGTCTTCTGGTTTTCTGGTGTTTGGCTGTGGCTGTGAGGCGTGAGCCCCTAACATGTCTTCTGGTTTTCTGGTGTTTGGCTGTGGCTGTGAGGTGTGAGCCCCCGGCATGGCTTCTGGTTTTCTGGTGTTTGGCTGTGGGGCGTGAGCCTCCACCAGCATAGTTTCTGGTTTCTGGCTTTCTGTTTTTTGTGACTGTTGGCTGTGGGGCGTGAGCCCCCGCCGACTGTGGCTGGTGGACATGCCTGGGAGCCACAGGTCACAGCCCTGGAGGACAATCCAGCAGTGAGATGAGAGGATTGATGGTGTCCGCTGGACGCCGTCTATCTGGGACAGTCATTTTTCTTGCTTAAGACAAAGTGAAAGGAAAATCAGCACTCTCGTCAATGAAATGTTTATGGAAAACTAAGTGGGGTATATGTTTGTCTGTGAGTCTTGTAATTTACTTTTCGTTCTGATTGTCTTTTGTTGTCTATTTGTATGAAATGGGACCCTCCTATTGCCAAAATCTCAGAAACAGACATGTTTCCCAATGCTTCCTCATAAGCCCGACTGGCCCTCTGGCTTATTGATGAATATAAGGGAAATAACACAAGGAGAATTATATATTCTTCGTGATGCTGAAGTACATGACTATTTGGGTAAACTGAATAAAAATAACATAAGGTTTCTTTTCTCATCCATAGATCAATGGTTAGAGACATTGTCTGCTATAAGTACTATATGTTTTCTGCTTGCTTCCAAAGAGAAAAAGGTCCCTAAAAAGTGTCTTTCTTATAAGTTTGATATAAGAAAGGGTTGTTCAATAGTTAGAGACACTTTTCAATGGTTATGCTCATTTGTCATCCTTAGAAAGGAAAGAATCTACATCAAAATTCTGGTAAATATAATAAGTGCGTTGGGTTTTTGCAAAAGGACTAGTCATGATAAGCTTTAGAGAAATGACCACCCCAAGTCAGCTATAAGTACTAAATGATTCTCTAGCCTAAGTTTTTATAAATAAAGTGCAACTGTTCTTTTGCTTTGTGAAACCATGTATAACTGACCACTCCAGTTATAGTTTTTGGCTCAGTGACTTCTAATTCTAGTCCTAGATAAAGTAATCAACCCACGAATTTTTTTTTAAAAAAAGGATATTTAAAGTAGTTCCATCATTAGGCTTGATATGAATTTCGAGCTGTTCTTAAGAAAATCAGATGATTGAGTTATTAAAAACACCTGATATCAACTTTTATTCTCCCTTCTATGGTTACTTCCCTTTTCAATTTATGTCTCAACAGTGATTCTATAAAATGGGAATAAGAAAAATTGTAAATGTTAAATATGTATAAGGTGATAATGAGAGGAATTTTAATGGAACTTATTAAAGGAATATATAGAATGGTATTTTTAGAAGGTACAAAATAAGAATATTTTTGAAGACCTGAGAGAAATATAGAAATGATTGCAGAAGAAACTTGAAAGGATTATAGAATATAATGAGTAAGTAATAAGAGAAGGTAATGAGAAAGATGCAAGAAAGCATACTAACTTACAAAAATTGGTGGCTGAACTAACCAAGAGCTTAAATGGCTGCTCTGAAGTCCAACTGGTGTTATTTTAAAAAAAAAGGGAACAAAAAGGAATAAAATTAAAAATTAAGACCAGGGAGATAAAACAAAAGGATAATCAGCATCAATACAACAGGTTGCTTAAGGAAGGCCCCATTCAAGAAAAGGGACATCACCAAGGATTGCTTCCTTGGAATACAGAGGGGGACACATTGCAGAAACTGTCCCAAAGGAAAATGTTGCCAGGCCTTTCAAAGATCCTATTCTAGATGCTAAGGTTTAACTATTATGGTTAAGATTATTTATCAACAGCTCACAAATACTAAATTGTTCATGGGTTAAGAAATGTACAGGGAGAATTCTTATGGTGCTCACCCAAGCTAACTGTATTTCTTTGTCAATATGTAAATTATTGGACAAAATTGGGTTTTTAAGGTAAAGGTTACTTGCTGGTATTGATTTTCTAAAGTAAGGCTCTCACATCTAGGAACATTGTGAATTTTAAGAGATGGTTTCTATTTGTTTGTACTGGTTCTCCCAAATGGTCATCATGGGACTTATATAAATTTAAGGTTTGATTTCAGCCATTGTGGCTTCTGTCCTCCTATTGGGTAAATAGGTTAAAGGAACTTAAGTTAAGCTTTAATAAAATTCCTGTCATGGATAAAACATGAAAATTGTCTTATGTTTATAAGGATCTCTACTATATATCAGGTTAATAAATGCCTAATATTAAGCTAACAACATTGGTTGTCACATATTTTCTTTTTCAAAACCAGGTTGATATTGGAACTCAGCTGTTCTAATTTAACAATGTCCAGACTCTGCCTTGTTGTGAGTAATCGCAGGGTCTCTATCTAGGATACTGTTTCAACAATTGTCTTGTTTGGTGTACTGGAACTAGCTCTTTGAGACATGTTCCCTGCTCCAGGATACAAGTTCAGACATCTGAGGACAATTTGAGTATCCAAACCCTCCTGGATAATTGGTATGTTTTCAGCCATAGATGCTGTCTTGCTGGATGGTTCTTAAACTTCCAGGTTAGATCTCTATATTTAAATGTTTTGTCTGAGCCACAATTTATAATTATTAGTTCAGTTTTCATAGCTTCTTGGAAATGAAAAAATATAGGAAAAGTTTATCTCCCTTCTCTAAAGTGGCTGAAGAAAAAGACAGTCTAAAAGCAACCAAACTGGTTTGAGGACCCCCTGGGGGTGCCTTCGCCCCAGAGGCTGGCAGTTGGATGGATCTGAGTGACTTAACCCTCTCAGGCTGCTTTTTGGCCTTAATGGCTGAGAACAAAAGATTTGCCATGGAACCAAGGGTGCTAACTGTTTTTTTATTTATTTCAAAAGGGTCAGAAACTATCTTCGCTTTTTTATTGGAATGATTCTAAAATACAGGCTAATAAAATAATTTTCTCTTCCAACCTAACAGCAAAAGGTATGTCTGCATACCTCCATAAGGTGTGCCTGAGGCCGGTCAGGCCGCGGGGGGATGGAACCAAAGATAATGGCCTTCTCTGCCCTGCAGAGATGCTAAAATAAATGGGAACTTTTAAGTTACTGATAAATATATATAAATACAAAAACAGTTTAAGGATAAATTGAAATTAATGTAATTTCTAATTGATTGTAAGCCTTTCTATGGAACCATTTGTTCAGAGCGAATTAAGCCTTGTAACACATGTGGTATTTTCACAGAGCTGAGACAGGAGGATGACAAAATGCTTAATGGACTAATAAAAATTTCCTCCTTCTGGGTTGTTCGAAGGCATTTTCTTGATTCTACCATGTTTGGATTTTAACTATGATACAGATTTCTGTCCCCTCAGGTTATCCTCGATCAGTTTTGAAAATTCTACCAATGGGTGAATTGTTATATATATATTCAAAAGTTTCAAAGGAACATTCTAAAATATAATAAATGTAAATGTAGCTTGTCTCAGAGATCATTATGTTTTGCCTATACTGTTTCAAAATGTGCAGCATAAAATTATTAGCAGGGGATACCTTATATCCATAGATTATGAACTTTATAAATATGTGCTAATAAATACTGTATGGTTTGTCAGTTTTTTAAAATTATGTTCATAGAGGTGTTACATACAAGAAATGCCTGGTTCTTTTAATACCAGTATATATATATATATATATATATATATATATATATATATATATATATATATATATACTTTCTACTATTAGATAAAGGCTAAGTCAGATTGGTATGATTTCTCTAAATTCTATAAAGAATAAAACACTAAGTGTCTAGGCCAATTTGTGTTGGATATGTTGATATCTATCCTACCGGATTAATACAGATTCCTCTCTAAATGTGTTAAACACCTATATAAAAGTCAAATCCAACTGGCATCATGGAACAAAATGGGCTAATATTTTGTCCTCTGTTCCCAGGTAACAAAGGCCACGGGAGATAAAAGGGGCATACTAGAGTGTTTTTGCACTGCATTTCTGGATGTTACCTCTCCTTCTGAACAAGCAGGATATGGAAGCCTGGAAACAAATCAGTGTACTGTATGTATTTGGGACAAATTGTCCCCCCCCAGCCTCCCAGAAAGGGAGAAAACCAAGGTCAGCACAACCTGGACTCTGCCTCACTGACAGCAATAAAGCTGAGGAAGCTGTAGTGCTTCTCCCAGACCCCAAGTCCTCCTTGGAGAGCCAACGTGACACCCAAAAGGACATACTTGTTATATCATGGCTTTGTACCAGGTCTTAAACACTCAGAGAGAAGTTTGTAACCAAGAATAATCCCATGACTAAATGTCATAAGCCTCCAACCATCAAAATGGTTTCTAACAGGATGGGATCTAAAATAATTATGTGTTAGACAGCTCCCACGGACACTAAAGGAGTTTTGTGACACCAATCTCTGTCCCTGGCTTGCCCCAGGAAGGATTGGAGAATATATTTTAAAATTTCCTTAAATATAGGGAAGACAAAATAAACACCTTAGCATGCTTAACTTGGTTACAGATTTGGATGCAGGCGGACTGTTGTCTGGAATGTTTGTTCCTTCCATTGGAGAGGATACTGCTAGGAGAATCTGTAAAATTCTGAATCCTAATAATGAGAAGAATCACAAAGCTCTGAATGCCCTCATACCTACCCTAGGTGACGCTTGTGCTTGTGTTGTTGTTAGGCTTGAATACTATACATATCTCTTCTTAATAACTCTGTTAATATGTGTCATATGCTTTGCAAGCCTTGCAGGAACTGTCTCAGACCATAATCAGATGCTGTGATGCCATTCAATAAGCAGTTCTGGGGATGGATCTCGTGTTTCCATGGTGGACAGCAACCTGACACTGAACCACTCTCCACTGGACACCCTATGTGTAACACTCCCCACTTATGGGGGGAACTATTCCACCTCCTGCCTCACAATGTGAGACAGGACAAAATCTTGGCAATGTGATATATGTCTAAGGGTTCTCTCTCTCTCTCTTGGGCCTTAGTTAGGGACTCTCCCCTCTCTGAGGGATAACTCCAGCTGCAATAACTTTGTGTCCTATTCAGCAGAAAATAGACGAGAGAGAGTCTTCTTTGTCCCTATTCACAAAAGTGGTTGGGGTTTCCTCAAGAGAGGGGGTAATATATGAGAGTTTAGGAGTGAGACCCCACACAATAATGCCATGCTACTCTTTTGACCCCTCCCCAGTCAGAGCTTGCCATATGCCACTATTAAGTTTGCCTTGCTTCTTAGTAGGCCCCCTAATCATTCTATTGCTAATTCTGACAATAGGCCCCTTAGTTATCCTGTTGCTAATTCTAACAGTAGGCAACAGTATACCACCATAAAGGAGGCAGAAAATGGTCTCTAGGATTAGAGACGGCCCATAGAAAAAGAGGGGATGTTAGAGTAAAATTAGAATTAAAATAAAAACAAAAAATCTCAAGGCAAGAGGGAGCTAATTATTAGTAAAAGGAAATAAAAAAGTAAAATATCTACCCCAGAATGGTATGTTGGTATGTGCCTCCTCCACCTCACCCTGCTCCTATAATCTTGCCTTTGTTTCCCTGTAATCTTGCATCTGTGATTAAGCACAGTAAATACTGAGAATGGCCTGGCCTATGGGTTCTATAGCTATGGAAAGAATGTGCAAATGCTCTGGTTAATGGAAAAACCCATAAAAATTCCCCGAATTGTGATGTATGTTTGTTTTTTCTTTAAAAGATCTGCTGAACTTAGCTTGTGGCTCATTGCCTCTGTCTTGCTATGGATACGCACTGTGCCCTGGGCATGCCTGGTTATTTTTAATAAAACCCTTTGCATGTTGCATAGGAGATTTGGTCAGAGTCTTCTTTTGAGTTGGGGGCCCGGGGTCCTAGCATAAGCACTGTCAGTAAACAAATTAAAAGGCTTGTCTGGAAAAGCAGAGAAAACTGCAAGTACAGCTTGGAGTTCAGTGCGTTGAGCTGACTTGTCTTGGTTCATAAATTGGATGGTTTTATCAAGATAGACATAAACTGCAAGGCCAGAGGATGACTCATCGGTAAAAACTAGGAGGGCATTGGGAATGAGCTGGAAATAGGTTAATGTGGGAAAACAAAATCATGCACATTAACAAAATGTAGAAGTTTGTTTGGGGGATAGTGATTATCTATCAATCCATAATAGGAAGCACAAATAGATAACTAGAATTCAGTAATAATAGAATGTGATCTAGGGATTTCCTTGTAATAGTTCCTGAGTATTGATAACAGTATTAAGTCTTCAAAGAAGGACAAAATGGAGTGAAATATTGTTAGAAAAATAATAGCTATTACATTTCAGATCAATACCAGAAATTTACTGAGATCCCAATTTGGATCAATTATTACATAAAATGTACAGTATCATCTATTTGTAGCCAAAAAGCTTAAGAACAAGAACTATGCTATAGATTTGGGTATAGGCTTCATTTTTAAACACAAAAATATTTTCTTCTTTAGAAAAAGCAGAAAATTGACCCCAGAAATATATCTAGGTTTTAAGAAAGATTTTTAGGTAATGGGTCTGAAAGGCACTTCAATCTGAATTTATTTTCTAACAATTTCAAATACAATTTGTCATCTGTATATATAAACGGGCGCAAATGCACATTAACACACACAATCACACAACACTTCACTTGTTCTATCAGATCAGGGTAATCTTTTATTGCAGATCTCTTAAATATTGGCTCACAGAAAACTTATCCTCAGTCTAACAACTTACAAACATACAGACAGTCATTCCCATACTTTTTTACAGTGAAAAGCTCTCTGAGAAGATGCCAAAAGGTCAAGAGAGACAATGCTTTAATGGCTGAACCCAGAGGACAATTCTGGTTGTTATAAATCCCAGTGCAAGATGCATTGAGTTACCTGCCACTATAATTTTTTGATCAGTTGCTTCTGACATCAGGCCATGGAGAAGGTAGGAGGATTTCTCCCAATCTCTCCTGTCAATCACAGTGGTAAACATTTGCAAGCAGAGAAAGAAGGAGAGAAGAGAGAGAGAGAGAATGGGCAGGACAGGACCTTCAACCCCGAAAAAACAAACTCCAGATGCATGTGCCACCCCATGCACATGGCTTTGAGTGAGCACTGGGGTATAAAACTCAGGTCATTAGGCTCTGCAAGCAATCACCCTAACCACTGAGCCATCTCTCTAGCTCTGAAATAAATTTTAAGAAACCTAGATCTCCACCAAGGCAGGGCTCGCAAAACAGAACCCCATGGGCTTTGAATTATGTATTTTTGTTCACAATAGATATAATTTAAAAGTAGGAAGCAATAGATGGGTTTGGGGGTGTGCTCAGAAGTCTGAGGCAGGAAGATCATAAGTTCAGAACCAGCCTGCATTCTGTAATAAGGCCCTGTTTCAATTAGTAAGCAAATAAGTACTCAAATAAATAACTTTGATCAGTGTTTTAAAACTGAAAATTTCCCCGCACACACAAAATCTAAATTTCTGCTTGCTCTAAAAAATCAGAAGAGCTGGCAACACTGGACCCTCATCCCATCCTTCAAAGGAAACTTGGTTGCCCACAGTACCCTGGTCCCTATGCGTTCCGCTTATTGTTCCTGTACTAACTGGCAGGCAATTTCTAATTATTCTTTTGATAGAGGCTATTCACCCACACAGGATCATCTGATTTCCATGTAATTTGATCTGCATGAGGTACAGGAATGTCAGTAGTCTCTATAATAAATTTCTTAAGCCTTGTCTCTCTTGATTACCTTTAATCTCTATGGAAAATGGGATACCAGTTTCATTTTTCCCTAAATTCTCAATTAGCATTTAGAACTAGATCTCCACCCTGCTGCAATTACCTAGCAGCCATGTGGTCCTATGAAGGTGGTTCCTTGCTAAGCATATTGAAAGAGACTGCCTCCCACACCCTTTGCCTCAGGCCCTGGATGCTCCAAGAAAGGCCAAAGATCAGAAAGGAAAGATTTTTATCCTTTAAAAGTGGCTGCGAATAAGGAGGAGGTTTTTTATTTTTTATTTTAGAAATTTATGTTCTAAAATTGTTTAGCTGGTCAATAAACTCTCGATGCTTTTTCTCTAATTGAATTTGTTCTCTGAGGTGGGATATTTTTTCCTAAAATACTTTCTTATACTCTGGCATGGTTTAAATAGGAAATGGCGCTGAGTCAGGGAATGGCGTGAAAGTCTCTGGGCAATAGTGAGGAGGGTGAATTTTAAATGGCGGCCAGTCTGGATTATGGTCATTTTCGGCCTCCTCCTCAATTTTCTCAAAGTCAGAATCTAACAGAATATCATCATCTTTTTAAGATTTTCTTGGGAAGGGTATTTTTTAGAGGTCTCCTTTATTTTTTTATTTTTTGGTTATTTCAAGGTAGGGTCTTGCTCTAGCCCAGGCTGACCTGGAATTCACTATATAGTCTCAGGGTTGCCTTGAACTCATGGCGATCCTCCTACCTCTGCCTCCAATGTGTTGGGATTAAAGGCATGCGCCACCACTCCTGGCTTAGAGGTCTCCTTTTTGTCTCAATATTAATAATCCGGGTTTTAATTTTTTCCTTTCCTTGCTATTTTCAGCCTGAGTTTTTTTTTCTGATTCTGCAGTTATTTCTTCATCCTAACTATACCAAGAAGTTAAATATACTTCTTTTTCTACTAGATCCTCCCTTGGTCTCTATCTTCACAATTCTGGGCCAAACTTTTTTCTTTTTTCTTTTTCTTGGTTTTTCGAGGTAGGGTCTTGCTCTAGCCCAGGCTGACCTGGAATTCACTATGTAGTCTCAGGGTGGCCTTGAACTCACAGCAATCCTCCTACCTCTGCCTCCCGAGTGCTGGGATTAAAGGTGTGCGCCACCACACCTGGCTTGGGCCAAACTTTTTTCTTTGCATCTATCTTGGGAGTTCTGGGTTATTTTTCCCTTCTCTTTATCATTTTGCAAAAGTCTTTCAGACTGTGGCATTTCCCTGGCAAAAACTAATTATTTTATTAACTAAGTTCCAATAAGAAAAGGCAGTTACAGGAATTTTTTTACGAATATTTAGTAATAAAACTGTAAAGCATTGCAAACTCTTTTTTATTCATATCCATCTATAGCTCCCTGTTGGGGAACCAGGGACAATTCCCTTTATAAAATCAAAAAATCCTTAACAAATATTTTATTTAAACCTTTACCCCTCGCGTCTTTAAAGCTTCTTTTAAAATCTCTAACAACTTATCTCATGCTTTCTTATTTCTTGTCCCAATCACTGATTACTCATGAGACCTTGTCCATGAGGCAGGTTACTCCATGGGTGGTTACTTCTCTTCTTCTCTTCTATGTATGCTGCGGCTTTTCTCGATTCAGTGTTCTTCACAGGATCCTTATTTCCATTAGCCCATGCCGACCACATTGGGAGCCAATTGTCCTTACCCTCCCGCCGGTCAGTCACAGCGAGGGCCCTAGGAGAAGGTGTGAGAATGGGTGGGACAAGAAATGCGAGAGATGGAGCATGTCGAGATTCTGATCAAACACATTTTATTACAAGCAGGCAGCACCTTAAATACCGGGGAGCATGGGTGGTTACTAGGAATTAGCAACCTGGTTCGTGCATTTTATGGCACGAACGGCTCCCCACAAAGAATGAGTACCAGGAAGTAAGAGCATCTTTGAAAAGAAAATGTAACTCAACAAAGAGATAGAGTCAATGAAAAAAGCTCTTTTGAAAAACCAAAGTCAAATGGAGATATTTAATACATCTCTAGAATCCCTCACTACCAGAGTTAATAACCTGGAAGATAGAGCTTCAGACATAGAAGACAAAGCAGAAGAAAGAGATTGGGATAGCAAAAAATTTAGATAAGTTCAAAAAAGCATACCAACAAAATATGAGGGAATTATGGGACACCCTTAAGCAATCCAAACTTGGGATCGTGGGGATACCAGAGGGGGAAGAAATCCAGGCCAAAAGCATAGATAATATATTCAACAAAATTATTGAGGAATATTTTCCCATTCTAGCAAGAGAGAGATAGAGAGATAGAGAGATAGAGAGAGAGAGAGAGAGAGAGAGAGAGAGAGAGAGTCCTATCTAGATACAGGAAGTGCAAAGAACACCAAACAGGCAGGACCAAAGAAGAAACTCCCCAATACACATTGAAGTAAAAACCTTAAATACTGAAAGGAAGGAGAGCATTCTAAAAGCAGCAAGAGCAAGATAAGGAATCACATATAAAGGCATACACATCAGAGTTACACCAGACTTATCCATGAAAACCATGAAAGTGAGAAGGGCTTAGAATGGCATTTTTCAAAGCCTAAATTACTTTGGCTTTCAACCCAAACTATGTACCCCACAAAAGTATCCCTCAGGGATGGAGATAAGAAAATATTTCAAGATAAAAGCAAGTTCTACAATTACATAGGTACTATCACGTCTCAGCATTTAGGCTAAGATCAAGTGTATAATTATATGGGCACTGAACCAAATCTACAGAGAATTCTGCATGAAATATTCCCCAAAGAAGGCCCAAATAACTAACCCCAAGAGCCCTCCAGAATTTGGGCACCATGATCAAGACTAGAGGAGAAAAAGTAATAAAAGAAGCATCAAATCCCATAAGCCCTATACTAAGGCAAGGATTGACTCAAGCCTCACAGTTACAACTTTAAATATTAGTGGTATAACTCTCCCATAAAAAGACACAGGCTAGCAGGGTGGATCAGAAAAATGGACCCTTACATCTGCTGCTTCCAAGAAACTCACCTCACCTCTAAGATAGGAAACTCCTCAGAGTGAAAAGGATGGTAAATGATCTTCCAAGCTAATGGAAATTTAAAAAGCAGGTTTTGTTACACTAATATATGACAAAATAGATTCAAAATCAAAAATCAATTTAAAAGGACAATCAAGGACATTTCTCACTTGTCATGGGAACAATCTAACAAGAGAATTACACCTAAAATTTATCTCACAAAATGGGGAACAGAACTCAACAAGGAATTCACAGAGGAAGAAATACAAGTGGGCAACTCCCATTTAAGAAAATGATGAATGTCATTAAGCATCAGAGAAATGCAAATCAAAACAACAATGAGATTCTACCTCACTCCAGTCAGAATGGCAATAATTTTAAAAAATCTATCAACAATAGACACTGGCAAGGATGTAGGCAAAAGGGACCCTCATCTACTGTTAGTGGGAAGACAAACTTGTGCAACAAATTTGGAGAGCAGTGTGGAGGATCCTCGTCATAGTTTGATCCAGGTGTCTACCACAAACAAATGAATGTGTTCTGGGTAATCGATCTTCAGCTGATGGCAGTTTGGGTTTTACAACCTCCGTGGAGCTGTGTTGTTGGGGGCGGGTTTATGGGGATTATAAACCAGCTTCCCCTTGCCAGTGTTTGGCACACATTCCTGCTGCTGTTTCCAGTGCTGTGACAGAGGTGATGTCCACCGTCTGCTCATGCTATCGTTTTCCCTGACAGGATGGAGTCTCCCCTCCAGTCCATAGGCCAAATAAACCCTTTCCTCCACAAGCCGCTTTTGCTTGGGTTCTTTCTGCACAGCAATGAGAAAGCTGACCAAAACACTCCTGAACAGGATGGACATAGAGCTACCAACTATCCCTCTACTGGGCATCTAAGCCTAAGTTTTGTCACTAAAGCACAGAGACATTTGCTCATCCATGTTTATAGCAGCTCAATTCATAATAGAAAAGAATTGAAATCAACCCAAATGCCCATCACTGGACATGTGGATATCAAAGTTGTGGTACATATACACTATGGAATTCTATGCAGCTGAAAGGAAAAATGACATAATGAATTTTAAAGAAAAATGGACCAACTTGGAGCAGATCATTCTTGCTGAGCACACACAAGAGCAGAGAGCCAAGTGCTGTATATTCTCCCACATATGTGGTTCCTAACCAGGTTAAGCCTGAACATTAAGAAAAAATCTGTCAGTGAATGGAGAGACTGTAAAAAGGGATGGAAAGATTTGGTGGGGAAGTAATTGAGGGGTGGGAGGATTTATATAATAAATTAAACTAATAATGAATAGATATCACAAAACTCTAGCTTTCATACAGTAAGTTCTTGAGGAAGCTGTGGGCACCACTTAGCACAAGGGGCCATGAATAGATTGGGAGGAAGCCAATAATAATAATAATAGAATAATAGCTTAGGCCTGAATATACCTATCCCAGGTATTAGTTCCTTCCTACACTGAGCTGTTGATCAAAGAGACCCACAAGGTACCCAAAATGTGACAGACTTCTGTCAAAACTCTTGAATACCTGCCCCAGGCCTAAGGTAAGATACTATTGCTGAAGAAATCACAGAGTATTATCAAACAACACCAAGAGATCTTGCTAGATCCAGAATGGTAATCATCTCCCAGATGGTAGCATGTGTAGCACTGGAAGGTGTTACAAGAACTACCAGGGGAAATTGGTCAATGATATTTAGAGAAAGCAGAGACCACTTATATAAAATATAGACAGCTGTCACAGAAATTATGCATACACTGCTATATGGAAGAGACCAGCAAGTCAAGAACTGCTCATTTGTTCAATAGTGGTGCTAAACCTAGGAGGGTAATCAATGGCTTACTGATTGGCCAAGAGATCCACTCAGTGACAAGGAACCCTTAACTGGACCTGGGATCCATGCCAAAATCCTATGGGGACATAGAACCTGGGCTTCTTGGGGAAAATCCCCAGTAACAGAGAGCTACAGAGAGGCTATACCCACTAGAAGCTAACCAAAATTGCAGTGTTGTCTCATTTAACCTATGATGATCTCACTCTCAGATGGAGATTCTGTTTGTATTTTTCAGAAGTCATTGAGAGAGCAGGGGACAACCCAATTCCACCAACAAGACATTGGATGATGGATGACATCTTGGCAGGAGACAAATCACCCCTGGCCTTCACACAGGACCCAAATGAAACCTATGAGAAAGTGAGGAGACAAATAGGAGAGCAATCACCACAGCAAGTCTGATAACCCATGAAAGGTCAATGGAGACAGACACCAATGATACTGAACAACCCAGGGCAAAGGTCCAAAGACACTTAAAATCTCAACAATAAAGCAGATTTAAAGCTAACCCACCATGACTCAGGAAACTGAGCAGAAGAGGGTGTGGAAAGATTGTAAGATCCATGGTGGAGGAGAATATCAAGAGACATCGTCCCCCTCAGCAACAACGCACTTAGGGTGAAGAGAAAAACACAAACTGGGTACTTCGGGTGCAGCTCATACCCCCTTAACCTATGGACAGATCCAATATATGCACTGAGGAAAGACCACTGTGGATAGGGGACAGGGAGAAGGGAAGCAGGGACACCTTTACAAGATTTGCTCATACAATGTTTATACTTATTCATGATAAAGATATTAATTAAAAAAAGAAAACCCAAATTTTACAATATTAAAGATGAAAGATTAAAAACAACAATGTGTGTAGTTGCTTCTCTACATAACTCTTTGCCTCAGAGTTGAACATAAGGAGCTATATAGGAAATATGTAATGAGAAACAAATGGAATGGAAAAACAGGTCTAGGGTAGACTAATTATAATGGACAGATTTACCATGAGGCCAATAAAGCCCTGGCATCAAGGTCCTTTCCTTTCATGTGTTTCTCCCAGACTTTTGACAACTCATTATTTCATATATATATATATATATATATATATATATATATATATATATATATATATATATATATATATGTGTGTGTGTGTGTGTGTGTGTGTGTGTGTGTGTGTCTGTGTGTGTGTCTGTGTGTCTGTGTGTCTGTGTGTCTGTGTATATATACATAATTGTACACTATTTATAATGTCTCTCAGCATGTGCTGACCTGGTAGCACAGGTTTATAATACCAGAGACTTGGGAAGCTATGGTAGAAGAATAGCAATTAAAAGCCTACAGAGCAGTTTCAAGAGTAGCCTAGGCAACTAAATAAGAACTTGACTCAAAATAAAGCATACAAACAAGGCTGCAAATGTAACTCAATGGTAAATTGATCACTTGTACTATATGAGGTGCTGTTAAATCCTCAGTACTGATACAAAAAAGTATCTTAAATATATATACATATATATATATATATATATATAATTTCTTGAGAGAGGTTATCATGCAACTCTGTCTAACCTTAAATTCACAATGTATGAAAGTATTGCATTAATTTTTTGGTATTTCTGGCTTCTATCTTCCAAGTTCTAGGACTACAGGCATGTACCATCACACATGACGTCAATAATATTATAAGCTAATTTTCATACAAATTCTAGACATTCTTCTAAGAAATCTGGTTATATAAATACTCCTAGCTTTAATTGAAATTTTACAAACATGAGGATATAGGCTAATAAAAAAGATGAAGGGTTGTATAACTGCACTGAAATTATAAAAGAACAAGAAAGTAAAAAGTCAAAATATTTCTGTGTCTCAATGACATAAAAGATTTGGAAAACTAGGGAACACATCACAGGGAAGATCCATTTCACTCAGAAGCTTACAGACAGGGATCAGAACAAATGAATTCAGATTAAAAATATTATAGATAATTTAAAATTAATTTATGGAATAGTCAAAACTTCTTTGTTTCATTTAAAAGACACATAAAGTTTCATATTGCATACTTTAAGTTTTATCCTTGGTATCAGTGTAGGAATGTGATAGAAAGAAGTATGGGTATGACTTTCTGTTTGAGGGAGGTAAAGAAAATATATAGCATAGAAAGTCAATTGTGTAAAAACAGTAATTATAGAAAGACTAAAATAAGCACAGATGATATTTCAGAGGATATCACTTCATTGCTTTTCATAACAACATTGTCTGCTAAACATGAAGATAATAAGGTTCACATTAATTACTTGTCCAGCATCACACAGTAAAGTAGTTCAACAATAGTGTCATTAATCCATGATGTTTGGTAGCAATTCTGTGTAGTTTTGTCCTATTAAATATAGCTTCTGTGCTCCAAAAGAGGGAAAATAGAAGTAATTTTTTATAATGGCAGACATTTGCCAACAGCATTCACCCAGCATATCAATCTATTGATTTCTTAAGTTACTCACTTACTTATGCAACAATATTTGTTTTATGCTTAATTATGTTCAAAGCTATGGGAAAATCATGTTAAGCCAAGGAAAGAAAATTCATCATAATATTTGATTTTCTCCTTTAGAAAACATAACTTTCATTATTATTCTGTGTGATTATCCTGTCAAGCAGAAGATGGAATTTACATGCTTACTGAACAGCATAATACTTTTGTAAAGTAACCAAAATTAATACATCTTTGCTTTCATACTTTTTTCCTCTTGTCCAATCACCAAATACCAAGGGCCTAACAACAGTGAATAATAATAATGATTTTTACTGTATTTTGTTAATGGACTGTAGATAGCTTTTAAGTTCCACACCCCCTTTTCTCCTTCTTATCCACATTGAGGCAAGCTGATACAACAGGCTCTTCCCTCCCTGTTGAAACTATCAATGGAATAGTCTACATAAGGGATTTCTCACATACCATAATCCTCTTTAACCTTAAAAAAACAAAACAAAGAAAAAATCTACGTTAAAAGTACTTACCTGTTCCAGCCATTTTTAATCCACCTGAAAGTCTACTTTCTTGAGAAAGTCTCATTACCTATGCTAGGAAAAAAATAAGTAAAAGCCTTCTTGCCATTGCTGTATGTGTGTGTGTGTGTGTGTGTGTGTGTGTGTGTGTGTGTGTGTGAATATTTTTGATATACACAACATGTTTCAGGCAAGGGTCAATATCACCTTTAAAGTGTGATAATAAATTCAAAATTTGTAAATGGAATAAACTTTGGTCACTAAGTAACTTAATAAATGTAGTTCTACATAGCAGATCTTAAAGGACTCTACTGCAAAATAGACAATAATTTTTATTTGGTCAATATACTGAGATTTTAACACAATTTAATGAATAAGTTAGTTCTTATTTAGGAAAGGCTAAATGTTGCAAATGGATAACAAAAGTATAAATCAGGTAAGAGGAAATATAACATCATAAGCTAGAAATGTGTAATTTTAAATGTAAGCAAGACAAATTTTAATAGAATTAATGAAATTATCAGAAATTTGCAACATACAGGATGCAGATGAGAAGTCATTGAGATTTAGTTTGAGGGAAAGAGATATAATAATAAAACTTTAATTGTGTGAATTTTTCATAGTTCTATTTGGTTAAATATCTGATTTTTGTAAGAATATGTTTATTTTGAATAAAATGAAGTTTTGATAGTCTTAAACAAGATTTCCTGGACTTTTCATATGAGATACAAAAAGATTTGCTCAATAAGGAACTAAAAAGATTTTTCAATGGAACTCATTGACTATTGTATAGCAAAGGTCAGATGAAAGATATTTTCATAGAAACCTGATAGCCTCAAGAGGGATAGCTGGCATTAAATTGAGAGAAATAAACAAGAGGTGATGCACACAGAAACAAATGAAGATTTCAAAACAAGACCTAAAAATCAGAATCAGGGAGATAATTGATATATGAAAAAAGTTAAAGACACAGAATGGCTGGAACAGGAAGGTAGTATTGACACAGACTTATGGAAAATGTATAGAAGCCTACTAGGTTTTGGAGGTGTTGCAGTCAGCATTCTAGTTGCTGCGCAGAAAGAACCCAAACAAAAGCGGCTTGTGGAGGAATGGGTTTATTTGGCTTACGGACTCGAGGGGAGACTCCATCCTGGCAGGGAAAACGATGGCATGAGCAGAGTGGTGGACATCGCCTCTGCCACAGCACTGCAAACAGCGGCAGGAAGGTGTGCCAAATACTAGCAAGGGGAAGCTGGCTTATAACCCCATAAGTCTGCCCCGACAACACAGCTTCATCGAGGTTGTAATTCCCAAACTGCCATCAGCTGAGCATCAATCATTGAGAACGAATTCATTTGTTTGTGGGGGACACCTGGATCAAATCATGACAGGAGGGTATTGTATTATAAAGTTAACCAAAAGTTTCACTGAAAAATGTTGCAGCTTTCAGATAGGCTTTAAAAAATCATTTAAAAAATACGAGCATATGGTGGGTGGATGTCAACCTAGAAAAATACATCTTTTATGTTTTATAGCCTGAGGAGAATCATGGAGAGTAAATTCAATGGGAAGCAGTAGACAATGTTGTTCTTACCACAGATAAGAAATCATCTTTCTAAAGGTCTATTCACTGAGATTTTATATTTGGATATACCAAAGACAACTTACTATGTGTTCACATTTGTGCTTTTTAAATAGGGATGGTTATAGCTATGCTTATATTGCTAATCCGACATTTTATACTGGATATAGTATGTAGAACTGATTAATGTTTTTGTTGTTTTCAGCTGGTAGATTGTCACAATGCAAGGAGCCCCATCTGTGTTGGATATATAATACCCCATGTCATCCAAAGTTACTGTTCTTTGATGGAGATAAAATTGATGAAGAAACCTTTATGTCATATCCTGGGTAATTATAGGAAACTTTCTTTTTATGTTACTTGTATGTGTATATGTGTGCAATACAGTGTGTGTATGGGGGGTTATGATTGCCTGCACCAGAAGGTATTTGTCTATGGCAACCAGGGTGGAAAGTCTGGTGTTCTGCTCTATTGTTCTTCTGCCTGTCTTCTTTTGAGCCAAAGTCTCTTTACTAATTTTGGAGCTTGTGAGGCTCCAATGATTCTCAATTCTCAGGTCTCTGCTCAACTCTGGGGATGGGGTTATAGGCATGAGTGACTATACTCAGCTGTTTATGTGCAATCTGAATATTTGAACTCTGTCAGTTAGTCTCAGACCCCTCAAGCTCCAGCCATCTCTCCAGGTCTAGAATATTGTTTATGTGTATGGAGAGAAGAAAAATCCATATGAAGACAAGGGTAGCAATTAAATTCTGTATATACAGAAAAATGTGCTTGCTAAAATATAACAAAAGAAAATATTTAACAATTTGTGCTTATATAATTTTGATTATTCGTGAAACTATGTAGTTGGTTTTGAGATACGTTAAAAAAAAAGCCTGGTGATATAAAAATGCCTGGAGACAGCCAGTCCTTTCTCTCCTAGGCCATGATCTGAAAGCACCTGTGGATAATCCTTACACTTGACACATAACATTTAAATTCTTTTTTTTTACAGATGTCTGCTCTAAGCTTATATTATAGTTTTCCTCAGAACAGGGACAATGTATGTTATTTTCCTCTGTAGTTTATAGGACATTAAAAATTGGGAAATATATTTAATAAATGTTTATACAATTAATGAATAATCAGATATTTTCCAATATTTAAACTAAAATTTTTTTCATTTAATTTTTTTCATTCACAAAATTGAAGAAACATTGGTATTTTTATAGTGGAAGCAAACAACTAGCTCTGGGTAAAAATGTTAAAATGTCAAAGTATTACAAGGCATCACAGAGCAGCAATTTGATATAACACAGTATTATTTATAAATACAAGTAGCACTGTAACATGGGGTGCAATGATGTTTTTCTTTGTGTTTCCCTTCCTATATAAGTTCTATTTAATTTGAGACCCTTCAACAGACAAGCAAGATTTGGATACCTCATGCTTCAGCCAGTATATTTTAATCATATTAGCAAACTTACAGATATGGAACCACTAAAACCCCAAACATATGTTCCATTATGTTTCTTAATCTAACAAATTTTCCTAATAAGTGGTAGTTTATTTCACTTTTAGCTGTTTCAAAAAGTGACTTTCTAAATGGTTTATCCAATATCCACATGCACTGCCAGGCTGGGAAATAATTCCTAATAGCAACCTCTAGTTTTGTGCTTCATAGTAGGATATGGAGGCAATATTCTGGACCATTGTGTTACTCACCTGTCTTCTTTTGTGGAACATGGCTCATTTGTTGCAATTCATAAATTAAACTTTTTATTTAACAAAAGACTATATTGCTCCTTTTTCATCATTGCTCTGTAATCTGAACTGGATAGATGTCCTTGACTGGAAAGACTGAATGGAAACACTGGAAATGAGTGTAAGTGGTGTATTAACTCATTTTGATGATAATATATTGTTGGATTTTCTTTTACTTTTGCCAAATAAATTTCAAATTTCTATGCTAATTTCTCATGAACATGGATAATTTTCATCTGAAATACAATTAAATGTCATAATCTTCTATCTTTGACTTTTTGTACAAGGAAGAAAACTTGACTTTTCTAAAAAGTGAAACATGGAAAGTCATATATGTACATTTACATGCAGATACAAATGCACAAATATCTTTCAGAAAATTTAAATATCACACACAGAAAGCTCTACTGACAGCACAGGTATGAAGGGGTTAATTGCACAATGTTCCCACCTAGGAATTTTTCATGTCTTCCAAGAGAAGAAGAGAGAGGAGAGAGAGAGAGAGAGAGAGAGAGAGAGAGAGAGAGAGAGAGAGAGAGAGAGAGAGAGAGAGAGAGAATGAATATGATTGGGGTGTGGGCGAGGAGGGGAAACCAAGAAGCATTTATGATTTCCAATTCTAAGGTAGTCTGGGCAAACCCTCCTGCAATTCTCCCAGATAAGAAAACAGGAAGTGGAAGAGAGGGTTGAAAGACTATAAGAGCCATGTTGGGGAGGATATAAGGAGACATTTTGCCCCTCAGCAATGACACACAAATTGGGGTGAGGATCCTGGCTACCTCCTCAACTATTTATGACCCCTACCTACCACATGGACTGATCCAGTATGCTCACCGTTGAGGGTCCCCAGTGGGTTGGAGATAGGGAGGAGGGAAATAGGAGTACCATCTTAAGATTTGCTCATACAATGTATCTAATTAAGGATAATAAAGATTTAAAAAACAGGATGGGGAGACATAATAAGATAAATAAAAGCAGAGGTACCAATTCAGTGTGATGATATGATGATATGGTATTGATATGACTGTCTTGCCCACCATATCAATACCACAGCTGTTGCTCCTATGTTTACTCAGTCTCCTTTCTCTGATATAGGCATGCTTTCAGGTACCTTTTTTTATATTTTATAGTTTCTCTGGTGAATATCTCATAAAAGTATCAACTACATAGTAGAGATGACAGTAAACATGTGAGAGGCTTATGCAGAATTAAGTCAAAGGAATACTAAAGGTTGACAAAATCCTTAATTAGAAAATCAGGGGTTGGAGAGATGGCTCCACAGTTAAGGTGCTTGCCTGCAAAAACGGCCTGAGTTTGATACTCAGGAATCCACATAAAGACAGAGGCACAAAATGGCACATGCATCTGCAGTTTGATTGAAGTGGCTAGAGGCCCTGGTGCACCCATTCTCTTTCTAGCTCTGTCTGCTAGAAAAAAAGTAGAAATGTTTTTAAAAAGAAAATCAGAAGAATGATGAGAAAAAAGGACTCACAGAATATTTCAATATGATAGATTTTAAAGACCATTCAAGTCTAGAACTTTGTTTCTCTACAAAGAAAAGGTGAGACACAAAGACATTCATAGGGTATCTTAAGGATCTAGTGTATGTTAATAGTTTTAGGAACTCATAAAATATGAGTAAAGAACTGATCCCAGGATATCTTCCTCAAAGATGACAATTACATCACTATTTACTCAAGAAACATTTCTTTGTGCTCACTTGGGTCTTCTCGCTATCCTTTTAACTTTCATTGATTAATTTTGAGTTTTTGTTCTTAAGAGAGCTGTCATTCTAAAGGGCTATTTTTTCCTTGTAATAGACTGTTCCAAAATTACTTCACTCATTTTATTTCTGTTACATTCCTAAGCATAAAAACCAATGTAACATGGAAAATTTTAATGGCACTCTACAAACACCACTTTTATTTATTTCAAGATGCAAGATCTTTACTGCTGAAAGTCAGACTGATGTGAATTTGTTTTATTGTATCATCTCTTCATCAATTCTATAAGAAAACTCACCTAGGTGAGGATGAAAACTAGGATTGGCCAGAGAAATCTAATAGTTCTTAATGATTGAGGTGTTGAATGTAAATGCCCCCATAACATAAGATAATTTTAGTTGAGCTTCCTGCTTAGACCTGATGTGACTAGATGATGCCTTTGAGATGTGGCACCCTGTTGGGAAAAGAAGTGTGTCACCAGAGGCAGAGTTATGACTGGAGTTCAGTCCTGTGTGATCAGAATCAGTTCCTGCTTGATGCTATATATGAATGATGAAGTAATCCAGCTTCTTCTGCCATGAAAAAGGTCCCCTGAAAACTGTAAGCCTGAAGTAAAGCCTTTTCTCCCATAAGCCACTTCTGGTCATGTTTCTTTTACCAGCAACAACAAAGTGCCTACAACAGAAAATTGGTATTAAGAGTGGAGTCATTCCTATGATTTATATTATCATGTGATTTTTGGTGTTTTGGAATGTGTTTCAGGAAGAATACAGACAGAAGGATTTGTTACCTTGGACAAGAGAAGCCTTGCAGTGCTATAAGAAGAGCTTGACTACCTATTCTATTGAGAGTTCAGGAATCATAAATAGAGAATTAAGGACTGTGGAGGCTTGACTAATAAACTTTCAAATGGGAAGGAAAGAACTTTGTTGGAAATGGAATAATGAAGGAAAGTCTGGCTGCGTTGTGCCCATATCTGATTATTTGAGCAAAAATTGAATTTAAAAGTAATGGACTGAGATCTGGAAGAATTGTTCAGTGGTTAATGTGCTTGCCTGCAAAGCCTAATGACCCAGGTTTGGTTACCCAGTACCCACTTAAAGCCAGATGTACAAAGTGGCACAAGCACCTGGATTTCTTTTGCAGTGGCTGGAAGCTTTAATGTTCCCATTATACTCTCTCTCTCTCTCTGTCTCTCTGTCTCCCTCTCTTTCTCTTTTCTTGTAAATAAATAAATAAAATGTTTTCAAAAGTAATACACTCATTGTTTGGTGAAGATGTAGAACAAAAAGATAAGATGTAATGTTTGCCACAGATGGAAATTCAAGCAAGTCTCATGCAACAGGGACAGGGACTGGTTTAGGCCACTTATTCTCCATAAGGAGACTACCATCATAAAAGGGACCAACTGTTTAGCATTGGAAAAATGGGAAAGATCCCCTAAGGGTGAAACCCACTGAAGGCTCAACTTAATAAAATTGTAAATTCTTTTAAAAAGAAGGGGATTGAAGGAAGAATGGGGAAGGATTATCCTAATCTTTGTGGTCAAGATTTGTTCTCTCCCTGAATTTTCAAATTTGGCTATGATGCCCATCTCGTACTGGTTTTGGAAGCATGAAAAAAAATGCAGCAAAATGAGTCAAGAAATGCTCATGGTTCCAAGAGCAATATGAAACTGGGATGAAAACCATGGATGGAGACACAGACAGGCCATTATATAGAGCTATAACTAATAACCATGGTTTGCAGTGGAGATCCTAGGAGTTTAGACATAATAGGACTGTGAGATAACTGCCAAAGAAAGTTGCTAGATCTGCCTCAAGTGGATCTGTCTGAAAATCAAGCAACAAAGCATAGGGGCCAAAAAGTGGCTGAAGTCTTTTGGAGCCAAAGGACATTATCATTGGAACCAGATGGCAAATATGGAACTACATATGTTTTATGTTTGCTTGTTGTTTATTTATATGGCATTGGTCCAGTCTTTCCTTATATGCCTTATATTACCAATGGGTGTGTTTACTTTGCCATTATGTGTTCAATGCATCTAACTGGTGTTTTGATTGTATAGGACTCACAGTTAAGGGACAGTCTTGATTCCTAGATGGGATGTTTGAACAAAGTTAAAATTCGTAAAGACTATGGAGACTTTTGAAGTTTGACTGAATGAATTTTGAATTTGTGGTATGATCATGAATCTGAATGGCCATTTAGGTGATGTTGAATGCAATGTCCCCATAGCCTCAGATATTTTTGATTGAGCATCCTGCTTAGTCCCTGCCTGGAGGAGGAGTCAGGGAGTAGGAGCCATGTTGGAAGAAGAGTGTCATCAAGGCAGATCTCTGGTATATGAATATATGATGAAGTAAACAGCTTTTTCTGCCATGATTAAGCTTCCCCCTGAATCTATAAAACTTTTCCTCATATAAACTGCTTCTTATTGGGTGTTTGGACCAGCAAAGAGAAGGTAACTGCAACAGTGTTGTTCTCCTTATCTAGAGAACAAATAAACCTCTCATTTTTCCTTTATATTAAGATCAAGTTATTTTAGTAGTCCCTAATTGAGCATTTTGGTTTCCTATTGATATTAACCCAGCAATTTTTCTTCTGCCAAATGGATTGTATTTTTAGGGAATTTTCTGTGTGTTATGTTTAATCTATTTCTAGGAATTAAAAAAATCTTTCTTTATTTTAATTCTATCACTAATCTTCTTTGTCTCAGTATTGGTTCTGCTGTTTTGCTACTTTTATCAGGATATTTTAGCACCAAGAAAGAAAATTCTTTAAACTATAGTTTTTATTTCCTGTAAAAATTTAGCACTGAAATTTTCAATACAGCTGGAAAACTCCAAGCTACAATAACTGAACAATATTTCTATATTTCAACTTCTTCAGAGAATTAATAAATCACTGTGTTTAAATAAATGATTATCAATAATTATTAAATAATTAAATGATTAAATAATTGATAATTGTTTAAATAATTAATTTCGGGATTTATAATTGAAAGTTGTTCAAAGTATCTAAAATGCACAGATCCAAAAATTCTATAGACAAAAAAAGTCCTAACTAAATTATCAGAATAAATTATGATGCTGCAAATCAGCTAATATCTACCAAATTGTTCACTTAGTTTTATTATTCTATTTTTTATTAATTGAAAATTATTTTAACATAGTCACACCTTAATATCCCAAAAGCAAAATGAATTAATTTTTCTTCTGGAACATGGATTTCCTAAAACATAAGTAATATTTTGCACATAGAATTTTGTAACTTTCATGATGGAAAACAAAATGAGAGAAAACATTCATTCATTTGATATTTAGCTTCTTTGAGGATGAAAGGATACTATATAATTTGAAAATTTTTTTGTAGTTTTAAACTCTGTAAATGTTAATGAATATTTATTTTTTAAAGGTGAAAACTTTTAGATCACCTTCAAACATGAAGGTAAAACTTTTAATTTCATATCATAGCTTTTAGCAACTCAATCTTCAATATCTCAGGACAAAATTAAAATGCCTGTGACTCAATGTTGTAAAATATTCATGAAAGTATGATGACACTATGAAGAATGACATTCTATGAAATTTTGTCTTGGTTCTCTTTTTGCTAAATCAAAATGTTATTATTAAATTTACTTCTTTAATTGTGTGACAAATATGGCTAACAATAGAAAGTATTTGCACTAGGAAATACAAATCCAGAAAAATACTTTCCAACATTCATAAAGCCTAGAGAAGATATTTTACTTCTGAAACAGTGTTTTAGTTATTCTACTCCAATGTTTTCAAAATGGTAACTAGTGATGATTATGCATTAATTAATTTATTTATTTTTATTTATTAAGAGTTGTCATGTAGTATGAGGGATTATTTCTCTAATCCTCTTTCTCCTATTCCCCCATTCCCTTCATTTTTCTATCCCTCATGTTCCCATGCTATATGTCTTCCTTCATGTTTTAGAAGCATATTTGGTTCTCAACTTTGATCATGATCATAGGAGTTGAGGTTTTGGCAGTTACTTGGTTAAAATGAGATCATCTATCAGTTGAGAACATAATGAAAATATCAGAGCAGAAACATTAAAGCTTAAAAGCTGACATAAGGCAATGACTCAGGAAAACTTCAATTTTCTTACTTCTCTTCACATGAGAAAAAGAATGCCATATGAATAAGCTAATTTATACTTCCTATCTTACCTCTATAGCTTCATAAAGGAAGTGACATTTAAAGTTGATTTTAAATGTGAAAAAGCCATAGAACAAAAAACTTACCTAATATTCCATGAAGCTAATCTCTTGAAAAAAATAAGATTCACCATGTAATGCCTAGAAAAGCTAATGTATAGGTCAGAATTTAAATGTCCTCACAATCTAGAACAATTTTCCTAAAGACAGCACTGAAATCAGTTGAAATAGATATAATTAAAACATTAATTTTAAATACCAGAATTGTTTTTAAAGTAATCACAGTACAGGTGGCAAGTGTAAGAGCTTATTATGACATCACATTTTGTTTTCTTAAAGCTGTCAAATTGTTACAAACATATGACTGGAAATAGATTTAGTATCTGGAACATCTTTCATCTGCAAAATTCTTGAATGGGAGATGGCAATTATATATATATATATTTGGTCTGTGTGTGTGTGTGAATGATCTTTCATTTCTATATATTTTGGCTGAGTAAACTCCATTCTGATTAACACCATTATATATATATATATATATATATATATATATATATATATATACATTCATCTATGCCCAACAATATCTACCAGTCTGGAGCTGCTCATATTTCTTAGAACAACTCTCTTTTCTCCAACAAGAAATTTCTCTTATTTTCTATGTCATTTATTCACTAACTTTATTTTTGCATTGTCAGAGTAATATTGTCTTTGAAACATTGTAATGTAATTAGGCTAAGAAATGTTACATGCTTTCCGTATATGCTACATATACTGACTTAGTCATAGGAGTCCTGAGTTGAGGTCTTGTCCTGGTTGTCTCTTATTCTTCCTGATGAGTAACTGTGTGAGCACAGATCAATTCTCAGAATCTGATGTCTTTACTAATAAAATCAGGCACGGAAAAAATCTAGACATCACATATAAAAAGTCATTGTGTCTTTTCCTCTCTAAACTCCATTTTTGTAAAGATCTATTAGTAGATGACTAGATCATGTTGCAATAACCCAAGGGTTGAATATTACTCTATACCATTCTGTCATCAACTCATGTGCTTCAATAACTAAACACAAACCCTCTCATTTTCATTCTCTTGCGTAATCAGGCTCAAGTTTTACTCAGGTCCTATTCTTATGTAATATCTCTCCTCAATATCATTCATTATAGATAACTTGAGCCTTAAATTCAAACTACATATTTTATCAATCTTCTAAATGACTTTCATGATAAGATTTTCCCCTGCTATTACATTACTTAACATTAAGGATTTTTAAATTTTTTTTCATATTCCATGAATATAAAGAGAACTAATCTGTTTTTCAAAAAGGGATATTCTCTGAAGTAAAGAAAACACCCACAGCCAGACACTATCCAATCCAAAGAGAATGTTTTCCCCATGCCTGAAGAACAGTTAAATAGTTTTTCTTGATTCTTTGTCTCTCAAAGGCAGTTTTTTCTCTCTTATAAACTTTCACCAGTGAGTAGTCTAGATATATTTAGTTACTTGAGATCCTATATCCTGTTAAAAGTAATCACACTTCTTGGGTTTTTACTGAGTTTTTCTATTTCCTAGGTGTTGACCTCTTTTTGTTTCTTTTACTTTGCCTCTGATTTTAGTGGAATTAGAAACCTATTTTAAATCCATTCTAGGCTAGATTAGCTTTTCTGAATCATCACAATATTCTTGTTTCTTGCCTCCAGAAAGGATTTGGAGCTGATCTCCTTCCAATGTCCCAGTCTGAGAATAGCACTTGGAGAACTGAGCCCAGTTTGGACACGCAGAAAGCCAAATCTCCTCAGTTTTCACCTGGACCCACACAGAGGCATCACAGGCAAAGTGAACCCTAACCAGAAATCAAGTGAACCCAGCTTAATCCAGCAGAAAGAGTGCCATCCCATACTTACCTTGATTAAAGCTGACCAGGCAACCCAACACAGGCAATATAATAGCTGTTACCTCAAATGGGCTTTATTTTATGGTTGTGACAATGCTGTAACCCAAATAAAATGAGGCAAGACATCAAGCCAAGAAATCCCCACCAAGACTGCTGAGTCCCATAGTGGAAGCCTCCAATGAAAACTTAGAGGCAATTCATGGCATATAATCCCAAAATGAAGTTACAAGATGCATATAAATCAAATTTATGAGACTATGAGCAAACAGGTGGATCAAATGGAAAAAATGGTCAAAAACTACTCAAGAATTCAAAGAATGGCTGATGAGATGTAAGATAGATAATAGACAAAAAGTGTTCAAAATGCATGCCAGAAGATACTTCAATGTAATGGAAGAAAACTATTAGAATTCAGATGGATGAAGGAAATAGAAGAAAGCAAACAAAACAAATGAAAAATTCAATCTATGGCTGAATTAAATCAAAGAGAACCAACAGAAAGTATATGATAGCTCAATGAAACTAAGATAATCAAAATAAAAATAGTTCAGTAGACATCTAAATGAAGTGGAGGAGAATCAATAAAATAAGCTAGCTCATGGATAAAGTCAATGAAAACATGAAGAAATGCAAGAATAATCTCCAAGAGACAATAAGTAAGTCAAATCTAGAAGTGAAATTGGAATTCAAGAGATGGAGATGCTGAAGAAAAAACATAAGGAAAAAACAAAATGAAGTTACTCTCTTAAAAGTTCCCCAAGAAAGCCTCACAAGGAGAATAGCCCATGTGGAGGAAAGATTATCAGAACTGGAAGAAAGACAAAGGTAATACATTGGGAGTTAAAAATAATGTAAACTTGAAAAATTATGAACTGTGGGTCACCTTATAAAGACCAAATATTCCGATTATGGGCATACAAGAAATGGAAGAAATGCAAGCCAAAAGCATAGAAAATATCTTCAACAATAATATTGAAGAAAATTTTTCTCAACCTTATAAAAATGAGACACATGCAAGTACAAGTGGTTCAAAGAACCAGCTAGGAACATAGAAGAGATTCAACACTTCATATTATAATTAAAACACTAAACACAGAAAATAAGAAAATACTGAAAGTTACAAGAGAAAAAACAGCTTGTTATATACAAAGGTAAATCCATTAGAATTACCTCAGATTTCTGAATGTAAACTCTAAAATCCAAGAAGACCTTAGAACAGAGTATTCCAAAAGCAGTTAACGCAAAAACTTTACTCAGCAAAATTATTCCTCATGACTGAAGGTGAAAGGAAAACTTTTCATGATATAAGCCAGCTTTATAAATATATGAGCACTAAGTCATATATTTCACTAAGTCATGAAATAGAAAAACTCAGTAAAAACCCAAGAAGTGTGATTACTTTTAACAGGATATAGGATCTCAAGTAACTAAATATATCTAGACTACTCACTGGTGAAAGTTTATAAGAGAGAAAAAACTGCCTTTGAGAGACAAAGAATCAAGAAAAACTATTTAACAGAGAATATTGCATGGAAGGCTTCACAATGAAGAAGTAGACAAGCATATGCATGAGGCTATAAAAAAGAAAAATGAATAACCAAAACTAGTACAGATATATGAGCATATAAATGTTAAGAATACACGAAATCCCACAAAGCTTTCAACTCAACAGGTATTAATTCACACCTCATAATTATAAATCTGAAAATTAATGCACTCAACTTCCCAATAAGAAGACATAGGTTAACAGGAAGGATCAGAAAGCTGGATCCATCTATTTGCTATCTATGACACAGCCACCCTACCATTAAAGATAAACACCTGTGGGTGAAAGGATGGAAAAAAAAAAGATTACAAGTGAGTGGTAATAAGAAACAAACAGGTGTATCTGTACAAATATTTGACAAAATAGATATTAAACCAAAAGAAAACAAAAGAGACAAGATTAATTTTTACTATTTAAAGGAACAATTCAACCAGAGCATATCATAATCATAAACATATATGCATCAAACTGTGAGGCATCAAATTTTATAAATCAAAATGTACTTGAAAATAAATTATATATTAAATTCAATAATAGTAGGAAACTGTAATACCCCACTATTTTCAATAGATAATCTAATTAGAAAAAAAACAGAGATATAACAGATCTAACAATACAATAGATCAAATGGTGTTAAACATCTACAAAATATTCCTCCGTAATTCCAAAGAATACACATTCTTATCATCATCTCTTGTAACTTCCCTAAAATAGATCGTATACAAGGACATACAACATGTTTCAACAAATTTAGAAAATAATTATATAACTCACTGCATGATAACTATTCACAATGCAATAAAGCTATATATCAACAACAGTAACAACAGAAAACACCATAACTCCTAGAAACTAAACAACTCACTATTGAACAATGAATAGATTACTGAGGAAATCAGAAAGGAAATCTATAAATTTATATGACCAAATGACAATGGGAACACAATATATCAAAACTTATAGGACACAATGAAGGCAATTCTAAGAGGGAAGTGTATAGAACAAAATGTCTACATTACAAAAATAAATCACTACGGCAGAGCAAGATGGTGGATGAATAACAGTGTTGCCAGGACTCTCTCTATAAAAGTTTTATTTTCCAGCTGAGATCCAAACCCCGGACCTCAGTTGGACCTGATCCCAAACCCACTCTCCCCCTACCTTCTACACCAGCACAGACAGGGTTCCCCATTGGCTCTCTGCTCCTCAGAGGAACGGAGAGCTGCCCCCTTCCCGACCCCAAGTTCCCCCCATTGTCTCATCCCAGCAGGTTCCTGAGCCCATGCCACCGGCTGAGCACCTTTTCCTCATAGGGTCTCTTCCCTAAGCACACTCTCCATGACCCCCCCCCACATACACAGGCAAATGTGATCCTTGGGCAAACTGACCTAGCTTGGTTCCAGGGACAGATATCAGGCAGATTCCTGGGAAACTCGGCAAAGGCCGGTTCACACAGGAGGACACAGGCGATCTTGGCGAGTACCAGGGATCATGCACCACTGCCAGGTGGGAAGACACTGGTCTCTAAAATTTGGGGGGCTGGGGCTGTTTCTACTGCAGCATACCAATCAGAGACAGGGGCCTATGAGGTGGCTCTAAGACTAAACAGTCACATACAGAGAGATCCAGATGGATAAAGATCTAAGCCTGTCTGGGGACAGAGCACTCTAATAGGAAAGACCTCTGTTTAAGCTCAAACCTGGTGATCATTCCACTGGAAGTAAAGTGGGCTGAATAGCACTCCCCAGGGTGCCTGAGTCCCACTCCCCTACCTGGACATGGGCAGAAACAAATAAAAAACCCCACAGAAATCAAAGACAGAACTCGCCAACTCAGGGCCCGTAGTCCCATTATAGAACAGGAAAGTGGCAAGGAAGTAGAGACAACAAATATACAATTGCAAAGAGAGAATAATATGACTTCTGACCACAACTGCAATGCAAACCTGAAGCAGTTAATGGCTGATATGGAAATTATGAGAAAAGACATAAATGAGATGAAGCATTCCAACTCAAGCATAGACTCCAGACTGAATTTAATGGAGAGAAATATGAATGAATTCAGAAACACATTAAGTGAGTTGAAGGTCAACCAACTATGGGAGGAGCTAGACAATCAATTGATTAAATTTGATGAGGACTTAAGAAAACTTAAAAATGTTTTTCAGGAATCCCTAGCAAAAACAAAAATAGACTGGAAATTGGATCTCACCAAAGAATTGGAGACTATAAACAAAATTATAGAAAAAAACCAAAAATGAAATGGAGTTGTTAAAAACCTCCCTAGAATCAATCAGTCCAAGAGTCGACAATCTGGAGAACAGACTCACAGACGTGGGGACAAGGCAGAAGCAATTAATAAGGATGTCACAAGATTCAACAAATTCTAGAAATCAAGTGAGCATAATTTGAGGGAGCTATGAGATACCAATATTAGAGAGGTCCAATACTAGAATCATGGGGATCTCAGAGGGAGAAGAAACCCAGGCTAAGGGCATAGGAAACATTTTCAACAGAATTATTCAAGAAAACTTCCCCTATCTAACAACATAAAGCCCACTCAACTTTCAAGGGGCCCAGAGGACTCCAAAGAGACAGGATTTGAAGAGAAATTCTCCAAGACACATTTTAATTAAGATGCCTAACATAGAAAGTAAAGAGAAAATACTCAAAGCTGCAAAAGACAAGCAAACCATAATTTATAAAGGAAAATCCATCAGACTTACCTCAGACTTCTCATTAGAAATCATGAAAGCCAGAAGGGCTTGAAATAATGCTTTTCAGCGCCTAAAGAAGTACGGCTTTCAACCTAGACTACTGTACCCAGCAAAGTTATCCCTCATAATGAATGGAGAATTGAAAGTGTTCCATGAAGTAAACCAGCTCTACGACAATTTGGAAACAAAGTCAAAATTTCAGAAGATCCTACAAGAGATATCCCACACGGAAGAAGATCAGAGATCAGGCACGACAATCACAGTCAGTGTGCTAATAACAGCAGCACAGACAACAACCTCCCATTAACCCTTCAAGGTGGCAGGGCTTAAAGCAAACCTCACAGTTATATCACTGAATATAAATGGGCTTAACTCCCCTATAAAAAGACACAGAATTCCAGGGTGTATCAGAAAACTGGAAGTGTCTATCTGCTGCCTTCAGGAAACACACTTTAACTCTAAGGACAGCAATCTTCTTACAGTAAAAGGATGGCAAACAATTTATCAGTCATGTGGAATTAAAAAGCAAGCGGATGTGGCTACATTAATCTCTGACAAAATAGACTTTACACCAAAATCAATTAAAAAGGACAATGATGGTCACTTCTTACTCATCAAAGGAATGATCCAACAGGAAGATATCACCATCATCAACATATATGAACCAAATTTGGGTGCAACACAGTTCATAAAGGAAACCCTACTCAAAAATAAAACAGAAATAGACTCTAATTCCATCATAGTATGAGACTTTAATAAACCTCTATCAGCTCTAGACAGATCAACCAAACAGAAGAGCAGCAGGGACATAACAGAGCTCAATAAAACCATCGACAAGCTGGGGATAACAGATATTTACAGAACATTCTACCCCAAAGACACAGAATATGCATTCTTCTCAGCAGCGCATGGCACTTTTTCTAAAATTGATCACATCTTAGGTCACAAATCTTCCCTAAACAATCTCAGGAAGATTGATGTAGTTCCTTGTATCACATCAGACCATACTGCATTAAAGGTAGAAATTAACAATGGAACAGGATCCAGAAAATACACAAAGTAGTGTCACCTGAATAACTCACTCCTAAAAAATGACTGGATCATCCAAGAAATAAAACAGGAAATTCAGAATTTCCTAGTAATAAATGATGACGATAACACATCTTCTCAGAACTTGTGGGACACAATGAAGGTAGTCCTGAGGGGAAAGTTCAGCACGCTAAATGCCTCCATATCAAAGATAGAGAGGTCTCAAATCAATCACCTAACCACCCACCTAAGAACATTAGAACACTTGGAAAAAGCTAACCTGAGGAGTGCAAGATGAAAGGAAATAATTAAAATCAGAGCTGAGATTAATGAACTGGAAATACAGAAAATGATTAAAAACTAGATGAATCAAAGAGTTGGTTCTTTGAAAAAGTTAATAGATTGACAAAGCCTTGGCCAATCTAATCAAAGGAAGAAATGAGAAAGCCCAAATCAAAAAAATCAGAAAGGACCAGGGGAGATCACAACAGATCCCAAAGACATTGGAAGAATCATCAGGTCATACTTCCAAAACCTCAACTCCACAAAAGTAGAGAACCTGGAAGAAATGGATAAGTTTTTGGAAACCTACCAACTGCCAAAGCTCAACCCAGAGCAGATTTTAAAAAAAGAATAAATAAACCTATCACATACACAGATATTGAAGATGTAATCAAAAACCTTCCCAAAAGGAAAAGGCCAGGAGCAGATGGTTTCTCAGCTGAATTCTAACAAGCCTTCATCACAGAGCTGAAACCACTCTTTCTAAAGTTTATTAGAAGCAAAAAAGGGGGAAGGCTTCCAGACACCTTCTATGAAGCTACCATTGCCCTAATTCCCAAACCAGGCAAGGATGCAACAAGAAAAGAGAACTGCTGACCCATATCTCTGAAGAACTTAGATGCAAAAATCCTGAACAAAGTCCTAGCAAACCGGTTACAATGCTCCATCAAAAAAATTATCCACCCTGAACAAGTTGGCTTTAATCACAGATATTGAGGGATGGTTCAACATACGCAAGTCTATAAATGGAATACATCACATTAATCGGCTCAACCACAAAAGAAAACACTTGGTTATCTCAATAGATGCAGAGAAGGCCTTTGAAAAAATTCAACAGCACTTCATGTTCAAAGCTCTGGAACGAATAGGCATAGATGGCCTATACCATAATTTAATAAAGACAATTTACAAAAATCCTAAAGCACAAATCATTCTCAATGGGGAACAACTCAAGGAGTTTCCATTCAATTCAGGAACAAGACAGGGGTGTCCACTCTCACCACTGCTCTTTAACATAGTGTTTGAAGTTCTAGCCCAAGTGATAAGACAGGAGAAGAGCATAAAAGGGATACAAATCTGAAAGGAAGAAATTAGACTATCCCTCTTTGCAGATGACATGATCCTTTATATATCAGACCCAAAGAATAGTATCAGTAACCTCTTGAAGGTGATTAATGCCTTCAGCAACGTGGCAGGATACAAAATCAACACACAAAAATCAGTAGCCTTTATATATGCAGAAGACAAGCAGACAGAAAAAGACATCAGAGAGACTGTCCCATTCTCTATAACCTTAAAGAAAATCAACTACCTTGGAATATCACTAAAATTAACACACAAAAATCATTAGCCTTTATATATGCAGAAGACAAGCATACAGAAAAAGACATCAGAGAGACTGTCCCATTTTCTATAGCCTCAAAGAAAACCAACTACCTTGGAA